>LOEQ01002621.1:179608-197471 GCA_001685075.1 Bramus lutescens | reverse complement strand
GACGTCGCAGCCGGTGCCTCTGCTGGGCCCCGGGTCTTGGATCGTTGGCCACCCTCAGCCCCTCGCCCCTTACAGGGAAGGGAAGGAGGCCAGCAGCCTCAGCCCTGAGACAGGACTGTGCTCGGGCACCAGGTGAGACGCCCGGGTCAGCCGGTGGAGGCAAACCCCTTGGTGATCGGCTGTAAATAAGACACTAGGGGTTGGCAGTCGAGGTTGTCACTGGTCCGCTTCCCGGTTTGCAGACCTCCTTAACCCCCTGTGTCTGAAACTTGGGGACATGTTCCTCCTCCCCTCCTTCCTCTGGTGTGGGCACTCCTTGTCGTTGGTTGTGTCTGTGCCAGGGAGGCAAAGTGGTGACGGGGTTAGCTTTCTGCCACTGGCCTCCCTGTGGTTGGGACTCCGGGCTGCTCTTGATGAATGGCTCCGGAGGGTGGAGGATAGTTACATTTCCTGTTGTGCATTTTCAGGAATCACCGAGGTTGTCGTCAAGCCTGAAGTCATTTATTAGTTCTTTTACAGCGACCGACTGCAAATAACATTTGAAGTCTCTACTTCTCCGATTCTTAAGGGCAGGTGCAGGGACGGGTCTGTTAGCCCACTGTTTACAGAAGGTGGATGACTGGATGGTAGACAGATGTACACTGCTTGGTCTGGGCAGGGCCCCAGAGGTCGCCCCATTTAACTTCATCACTCGCACAAGTTCAGGATTCTATGATTTTTCTCAACTTTCTTTTAACTTGGAGTGGGGGTGTCACAAAAACAGAAACCAATACAATCTTGGAATCTTGTCTTTTCTAAGGCAGATTCAGGCAAATGGAATATTTAGGACTTGAGTTGGCATCTCTTTTAAGGGGTAACTTTGGTACAAATATTGATTGATGGGGCAAAGTCTGGAATTTCACTGTAATTGGTGAATGATTATCATTTACAGCGTTGCTTGTGTAAGAAGGTCAGCTTTTGGCCCGCGTTTAGATCTCAGAGATCTTGTCTGCTATGATTTGTTACTGCTTCTTAAAATTAAACGTATTTCCTTCTCAATGAGATTTTTTTTCTGCTGACCTTCAAAAGTTAGGAAGAACTCCACATATTTCAGTCTGACTTACCTGTAAAAATATCTTTATAAAAAAATGAGGGTTTGTAATCAAACTGGAAGCAAATTAAGGCAAAAGAGGAATTGCCATAAACTCTTGATGGCTCTGTGAACTATGGCCTTACTTTTCTCCTACGCCACCTCCTGAAATACTTCATTAAGCAAATATTTAATATACCAGAGCCAGTGGAAGCTGTTTAAATCTAGGAGTGGAATACTTACAGCTTTGGATATTCAACATTTGATGTACGTCGATTTCCTTACAAACCCTTTTATTCTCAGCTTCATTTAGTAAAAGCTGTGTTTTATTTCTAGCCTTTTTCACTTCAGTTTTTAAAAGAGCAAACAGACTGCTGAACCGCACAGGGGCTATCACATCCCAGCTCCCTTATCTGCCTTCCACCAAACGGGCTGAAAGTAATCAAGAGAGAACTTATTTATTCATTTGGCAAATATTTGTGGGACATGAACTGCCCGATACAGTGGTAGTCTGTGTGAATTCATCTGGAAGCAAGGAGGACAGCAAAGGCTGCCTTCTAAGCTGTGAGCTGAAAACCAAAAATACAGTAATTACCTTTGGGGGTTTGTCTCAGAAAGGTAATAATACATTATACTTACAGGGCCGCTTTGGGGAACAATTGTGATACGTGCATGAAAGAACATTGCGTACATTTTAGCAATCTACAAATGCGTTACTCATTAACTTTCTAAGTTCCATTAGAATATTGTTAAGATTAACATATATATATATATATGTAAAGCTTATATTTACATATGGAGGAGTGTGTCCTGGTACATACCTCTAATCCTGGTATTAGGGAGGCAGAGGCAGGAGGATTGTGAGTTCAAGTTCAGGTACAGACGGAAACCCTGTCTTCAAAGTAAAAGTGGGGAATCACAATTAGGTTGATACTTCTGAGGGCATATAGAATAATGGCAAAGGATTAAATAGTGGGCAACTATTATATGTGAAATATCAAGAAAATATTTAACAGTGAAATATTATGTGAATGAAATTGTTTGTGTGTGTGCGCGCGTGCACAAGTGCTAGGAGAAAGTTAAATGATATCCATGGAGAGCAAATGGTATGGGAACAACTGGTTTGGTTTGGATGAGTGTTTTCTTTATTTACTTATGTATCAATTAAATTACTTTATCATAGTGAACTCACATAAAAAACATACAACTAATTAAGGTAGCCACTCAAACAAATACTATCCCAGTCCCAAACTCTCTGCATTTCTGTGAACTTTTATACAGTTAGAATAGTCTTTCTGAAGTCATGGAGCTTCACTTGGGGGTTTATACTTCACTATTAATTATATTTGTGTGCACTTATCTACTACTAAAATGGAAACCTAGAGCAGGGTTGAAACTAGAGAACCATTAGCTTTATATCCTCTTTCATGACTCATGGTTCTCTTTGCCTACATTCTGTCCTTCCCTATCACCTACTATGACCCTTTCTTGATCTCTTTTCTAAATAGCATTTGATACCCACACTTACAGCTGTGTCCATATGTGTTACAGGTTAGGCTCTGAACATGAGAGACAACATCTTTTCCCTGTTTACAATAGTGACAATGCACAGGTTGCACTGTGCTGTGGCCTGAATTTTCTTCACCACTGTTTCAGACTTGTTAAGTGATGGCTGCTATAGATATGGCTTAGCTCTCGTCTATATTTAGTTGCATTGTCTTTGAAGGGTTTTGGGACACTTGGATTTACCGACTCCTCGAGTGCTCAACCCTCCGTGTGTACAAATAATATGACATGACAGGTGAAAATAAACACCAACAGTACATATTTATAATATACGTAAATATATAATCCCATACACAGATAGATTTCTATGAAATAACAGGAAGTATTAATAGTAGAGCCAATTGTTTTCATCAGTATGGCATCCCATGTTCCTTCCTGAATAGGGGAGAAGATGAGCAGGACTTTCTACCTCTGTCTGCCCCATTCATGCCCTGCTCTTTGGCTTGAGTGGATTAATATTTAGTTAGAAATATCAGCTTAATGTATAACTGGCCAACTTGAGGGGGTGTTAACTGGTAGAGATTGTAGCTGTGAAAGTTTGATCAAGCTTTGATTTTTACCTCCCCACCTCACCCTGTAACAAATTATGTGTCGATATCAGATTTAAACCCGAAACTATTATTTGAGAATAAAATACTAAAGAAAATACTACCCAGAAAGATACATGCCCCAGGCAGCTGCCACCCAACTGTGGCCATGTTGTGAAGATTCCCCGGGCTTTCTCTGAATTAAGAGCAAGTGGTAGGGCTGTCAGGGAGCCCTTTAAATTGATTTCACTCTTTACCGGTTCACCTTAGGATAGATTCTCTGACACAAATTGTGTTCGTTTAAGAAGACTTCATGAGACTAGACTTCTTTTCACCACTTAACCTCCTATGACTTCCAGTCAGAACTCCTGACCAACTCGAGAAAGCTATTCTCATCAAATCTAGCAAATGTAATCCTATCCAAACATAGGAAAACCCAGCATGTTGCCACTCTGGGCAGGTCTGTATTAAGGTGACAGCCATGAGGTACTGGAACCAACTGGCGATTTCCCTCAGAACTTCAAGTTCTGCTGGGATCCAGGAGTCTCAAATCGTTACTTTAAGTGAATAGTTAGTTAAACATAGCAACAAACTTATTCACTTATCAAACAATTTGTGGACAACTGGTCATGTACAAAATTTTGTTTAGAGGAAGGTGAATGGGCTCAGAATCCTAGAATTCACTACACACACACATACACACACACAATTTATATACATACAAAAGCATAGTACATGTATATAGATTATTTAATTTCAAGTTCTGTTCATATATAACATAAACATCAATTTATTTGTTTAAAATAATATAGCTCACACACAGAGACACACACAGACACACAACACACACAGACACACACACACACACACACACACACACACAGTGTATGTGCCCTGAATTGAACCCAGAGCCTTGAGAATGTTAAGTAAGTGTTACACCCCAAGACTTGGAGATGACTTTTATCTCTTTTATTCATTCTTGAGTAACTTCTCCTTTTGGGACCTTAATTTCCATAAAATGTGGTTAGATAGTTCTGTAATCCTTAGGGGACCAGGAAATACATTTGTTTATTATTAAATGACCAAGGGAAAGGAACATTTAAAAACCATTCAGGATTCTTTAGATTTGAGACTGGCTACAGTCCTCAAGTCTAAATCTTTCAGACTTGAGCTTGGCTATAATCCATAGTATTATAATACATTATAGCATGTAATGTATCTCTTCACTCCATCATGAATCTTTTGTTCCCTAGAGTGTGCCAGGTCCTTCACTCCAGGCTCCCTCAATTGTGTGGCCAGGGCAAAGGTACAGAACCACTCACTATTCCAGGATTTCTTCCCAGGGTGAGTCTTTGGTCTTGGCCTTGGCTCAAAGGCTATGCCAAGCAAACAACAAGCAAAAGCCACTTGCTTCTACATTTTACATATTGTTTTGAATAGGGCTCACCTGTGTTGGTGCTGCCCATATTGACCTTAGTCATCCTGCCAAAAATGGTATTCACATCGTGGTTGTCCTACACTGACTTTTCCGTTCTAAAAAGTGAAGAAAGACTGTGTGGTATGGTGGTGCTTCCTTGTGCAGGAAGGTCATAGTTATGGTGGGTTCTTTTTCCTGTCTTGTTTTGTTTCTGTTTTGGATTATACTTCCCTTTATCAGCTCTGGTGAGCCAGAAAGAACTAGAGTCGAGCAAAGAGACATGTGGAGACACATAGGAGAAACAGGAGGCTTGGGGGGGGGGGANCTAAACATTTTTTTTTTAAATCTTGAGAACATACCCAATGCAGTTGAACAGAGATCTTTATTTAGAATTTTGTGTGATAAAAGCCTGCCAAGTTTTCATTAAACAAACTTATTTTTGGGGCAACAAGTACTTCCCATGCCATTTTTCAAAATAATTTATTTCCAGATGTACTTACCAACCTACTGCTATCTGTGCAACAGTATTGGATGCCCATGCTTTAGGCAACCAAATGAAAGTAAACCAAAAGAACGTAATTGGTCCTTAGTGAGCTTATGCCTATCAGATTTAGGGACAACCCAGAGAAGTCCTTTTGTAGACAGAAGATCTGTCTGTTTTGGCCCTGTGAACTTCAAATCTGACTCCCCATTTTATTGGGTTAACATTGTGAATGAGAGGGAGCTGCATACAGATTGCTTTATTTCAGCCAATATCAGTCATAATTTTGTTCTCCTTATCCTAGATTTATTGAAGGTGAAGAAAAGAGCAGTGGTGAGAAGAGAATGTCCTGACACCTAACTGTGGTGTTGGTAGGGGCAGAACTGGGGAGGGTGCAGCAAGGGGAGAGAATAAGGAGAAAGCTAAAGAGTCTGTACTTGGTAGCGGAGGAGAGGGGAGAGGCAGTGAGCAGGTAGAAATTCCACAACTGACTTGAATGGCTGAGACTTATTTTTATTTCATATGTATGAGCGTTTTGTCTTCACGTATGTCTGTGTATTGTGTACATGCCTGATGTCTGTAGAGGCCAGACCAGGGTGGCAGATCCCCTGGAACTGGAGTTACAGATGGTTGTGAGCCTCTGTGTGGCTTCTGGGAACTAACCTGGGTTCTCTGGAAGATGATCAAGCACTCTTAAGCATTGAGCAATCTCTTAGGCTCCAAGTTTAGTATTTTAAATACTTTAAGCATATCCCATGAAGTTAAGTTCCAGGAAATTCCTTTCATTGCAAAGTGTCAACTACACTGTGGAGTTAAGGAAGGAGAGACGCGCGAGGTTGTTAGTTGAAATGCTGAAGGAGCCCCCTCTGTTGTCTTTGGGTTAGACCTTTAACCCTGTGGAAGACAGACTGTGGCATGAAATTGCCAGGCAGCTGCTGCCTCTATGCAAGTGAACACAGATTTACAGGCAACTGTCACTTGGGCGTGGTCGAAGTCATTTTAGAGGTATTGATGTTGAAGTTTTGGGGACAGAAGGACAGAGACTCACATTGAAAGGCCCCTAAACTTTCTCTAAACCCCCTCCCAGAAGATAGGAGGCAAAACAGCAAATCAGAAACACTGCGGTAGCTCTCATAGGCTGTGCCCCCCAGACTGCTTTTCTTTGATTGGGTTTTACTCTTCTCTGATCCCAAGTGATATATGGAAGCCCGAAAGCAGACTGGCCTGTTCAGTTCCTGCCAGATCAGGTGAAGAGTTAACTGTGAGCTCCTTAGCTAGGTAGGCACCACAGGTCACCCATTGTTGGGAAACCTGGTGAAGCATCATATAGCTGAAGCTTTACACAAAGAGGAGTTTTCTGGAATTTAGCTTAGTGATATATGCTCACAGTGTCAAAAATGTTAAATGTTCCAGTCAGGCAGCCACAGTGGTGAATGCTTGCCTCCCTAACATCAGGGAGGCTGAGGAGGAGGATCTCTGCAAAGTTGAGGTGGTCTTGGGTACATAGTGAGCTCAGGGCTAGCTTGGATACAAAGTCAGACTTTGTTTCAAACCAAACGAACCTTAATCTAACAAGAGTTAAATGGTCTGTTCCATTAATGTGCTTCTAGGAATCTACTTCCTTGAGGTGACTGGAGGTTAGAACAAAGATTTATGTGTAAGGTAGTTTATTCAATTGGATTTCACTGTATAGAGACTTGTGAACCTTTTGAATAGCGAACAAGAGAAACATGTAAATTATGGTGTATCTGGAAAGTAGGTAGTTTTTAAAAGTCATACTTTTGGCTAGTATTTAATGAGGGGAAATGTTTATCACATGCAGATTGGCTGGGAGAAAAGGATATTAGATTGTACCTCCACTCTTATTTTAAAAATTGTGTGAATTTTGTTTATGCAATGTTAAAAGATGCTGGAAGAAAACAGTTTGATAGTAGGATATATTTGACTTTCTTTAAATATCATCCCCCAAGACACTTTGCCTTTGTTTAAATTTGAATCATCCGTAGTTACTTTCATGACTAGAGAAACGGTCTCAAGACAGTATTCATGTGTCCCCACTGACCAAACTCTAGCAAGTGTGAAATTAGAAAAAGGAAATTGGGTCAGGTAGTTTGGGTGCTTGCCTTTAACTTCAGCACTCGAGAGGCAGGGGCAAGCAGAGCTCTGTGAGTTTGAGGCCAACCTGGTCTACAGAGTGAGTTCTAGGACATCCAGTATTAGAAACAGAGCCTGTCTCAGAAAAACAAACAAACAATCAAAGAAAGACAAGCTAGGAAACAATGTTGCTGAGCAGGATGCTAACTAACTATTGACTTAGCCATTATCCATCTCATTCTGCTTCCTTGTACAGATCCAGGCTAAGAATTAGGGTGTGCTCCTAGCCAATGCTGGAAGGCATCATTGCCTTGCTATGCCAAGAACTACTAATGGTCTATGATGTTATCCCATGTGACAATTCTGCCTTATATGGTTGTTAATACCATAGAAACACAACACTGGAGAAGGAGACAAGAATTACTGTTATTTACAAGCAAGTCAACAAGAGGATCAGTGCAGAATTGGTTTCCACACCTAGACCCTGTTGAATCGTGTTGGGGGCATTGCATGCTGTAGAGCAACTGCCCCTCTCCCTTCCCTAGAGGGAGGAGGAAGGAGAGAGGTATGAAGAGAGAGACAGGCAAGGACACACAGAGAGAGCTGTGTGACAGGCCCTATATCAAAAAAAAAAAGGCAGACTGTACCAGAGGAGTGATACTGAATGTTTTACATGCAAACACACACACACGAGTGATGCTGAGTGATCTCCTGATACATACACACACACACAGATATGAGTGATGCTGAGTGATCTCCGGATACACACACACACACACACACACACACACACACACAGATATGAGTGATGCTGAGTGATCTCTGGATACACACACACATACATGCACACACACGAGTGATGCTGAGTGATCTCCTGTTACACACACACATACACATGAGTGATGCTGAGTGATCTGATACACACACACACACACACACACACACACATATATGAGATCAGTGTCACTCCTCTGGGACAGTTTATCTTTTTTTGATACAGGACCTGTCACTGGCAGTGATCCTCCTGTCTCCACTACCCCAGTGCTGGGATTACAAATGTGGACTATCAGATCTGGCTTTTTACGTGAGTGCTGGGGATCGGACTCTGGTCCTCATGTTGTGCAGTGTGTGTGTGTGTGTGTGTGTGTGTGTGTGTGTGAAAGAGAGAGAGAGAGAGAGGGGGGGGGTCTGGGAACAATTTTAATATAATAACGGAGCCTAAAAGGATCAAAGGCAAGTAGGTAAAGTCTTCTGCTTTAGACAGAGCCTCATCTCTTTCGGCCTCTTATCATAAGCCTGACTTGATTTCTTCAGCTGAAAACAGTAAGTACTCTGAATGGCCACAGAAGCAGCACACAGCACTACTGTTCCTTTGGCTTCAAGCTGTGTGCATACCTGAGTGTTTGCGGGCCGCTGGGTGTGTTGTGAAAAGCTTTGGCTATTTCATTTTTCTCACCTCCGTGATGTGTCACTTGAGACCCAGAATCATGTGCTTCTCTGCATTCCTCGCGGGCACTTGATGCGCCGTAAGAACTAGATAAATATTTGCTGCTTTGATTTTCAGTTTAGAGCAAAGGTTACCTCAGAAAGCTGAAATCCAGCCCAGAAGGAGTGACGGAGCTCTGCTTTGTGTTAGGAACCTGTTGGTATGTGTATCTAGCACATAGGCACAGAGTCTTGTCACCTAGCAAGGGGCCTTGTCGCTGTGTAGAAGAGGTTCAACAGCCGTAAGAGAAAAATTGCTCAGCCTTTCTTTTTCGTACCATGACTCTTGAAAGAACCTGACATTTCATTCCCAGTGGTGATAGCTACACCTTTTTGTGAATATAAATCTATTTGGTGGTAAACTGAAGATAGGCTTCCAAGAGCTGCTGCCTTCTGCACAGATTAAACTAGCTGTACCTTTGTTATCGTCATTAACAAACACTTCCGACGCTTAACTTGTGCAGTGAAATTCTTTGGAAATCAAGTGCGTTTTACAATTGCCTCTATTTGTTCCCTTTGGCTTTAATTGTTTGGGCTCAAGCACCAGGCCCGTCTACAGAGCTCAGGCAATTTATTTTTACTGAAGCCAACCTAAGAAATGCTTAGGTAGCCTGTCGCTGCAAGATTCAATGTGACCTTCATGGAATCCTGTTAGCAGGGCCAGCAGCTAGAAAAATAAAGACCAAACCAAAACCTTCAGCAACAAAACTCCCAGCTGTTCAGTGGGGCCAAACTTTCCTGATTATTCTCTTCCATAAAAATGCAGCAGATTGGTTTTAAGTGAATTCCAGTGGGTTTAGGGATTTGCAGCCGGCGGAAGAACAGAAAAATATAATCTCACTTTAAAATAATAATCCAGAAGGCAAGTCTACAGTGAGTGTTTCTTAGGGGTTCTGGGATTTTCCTCGTACGGGAGAGTTTAACTTCCGTGCACAGTTGGCCTCGCCTTTCAAGGTAAGGAGCCCTTAAGTGGGAAGGGAAAGCCGCAGTAGGGAGACCATGAGCTTAGGGATGTGGGGCGTGCTGGTACCTGTGGCCATGTTGAGGCTCCCTTTTCTTCTCCCCACTGTAGAATGGAGGTGCAAGCTTAGGGAGCCTGGGAAGGAGGCCCCAGTAGGGACAGTACTTGAACTGCTTCTTTTGCTTTGAGGTATGTTGTACTGATGACGCGGGCATTCATGCAGTGGCAGGAAAATGTTCTAGGAGAGGAATTGCTGGGGCCAGGCAGCTTTAGGGTAGCAAAAGATTGTTTATGTATTGATTTCGTAGTTTTTGAAAATCAGTACATTTACAGTTTGGGAGATAGGCTCGAGGAAGGTGCTCGGCAGAAAGAATCAACTGTTTTGTTCATGCATTGAGTCATTTGCTGGAAGTCACATGGTGCTGAGGAGGGAGATGGGGTTTGACCTAGCTAGGTACTTCCATCCCCAATATTGGAGAGCTTCAGTCATCTATAGCAGGATCACTCGACTAGGCAACTAAAACATGGTTTTAGCAGCCACTAGAGATTATCTATGAGTCCAAGGGCCACATCACAGCTATCTCATCTTGTCAGGGAAGCCACAGTGGGCAGGGCTTCTGATTGGTGTATGTACCTCCTGGTTCTAGAAGCCCGATTCTTGGTAGATTGTAAAACAGGCCTAAAAGCATAGACTGTTTTGATGTTGCAGGTGTTTTCCCATGATGCTTCCACATGTAGCTAAGGTCGTAGAGTTCCTGTCAGGGGCCTGCTTTCTTTGAGGAAACATGAGGATAAGGCTGGTAGCTGTCTACACAGGATTCTTCCCTTTGCTGAGGGTTGATGCAGCCGCTGATCCTAAGCGAGTCTGCCCCGAATCTCTCCTTGAAGGCTTGTGCCAAGAGAACCCTCCTCTTGGAGTGACTAATGGGGCTTCTCAAACCTGAGCTGAGAGACCATCACCATGAAGGGAAAACTAGCCTTTAGTTGATCCAAAAAGCACTTTTCTCCTCCGTGTGCATATGCCTCTAGTGAATACTTCAAGTCACCTATGCTAAAAATGATTACTTTGGTCAGAGAAGACTGAAGGCAACAGTGGCAGCAAGTGGCGGATTTACAAATAAATGCCGCCTTGTCACCTTTCAGTTGCAAAATTTAAGGCATAGGATTTGCCCTTCCAGTTATCTTTAAATGGACAGTTCAGTGGCCTTAAGATCATTTACAATGTTGTGCAACCATTGCCACTAACCATTTCCCGAATTAAAAAAAAAATCATCCGAACCAGAAACTCTCTTTGTATTCAATGGTCACTTCACTTTTCTCAGCCCCTGGAAGCCACTGGTGTCTTCTTTCTTGGCGAACTTGACGCCTCACGGTGGTGGAAGCGTTCCACGTTTGTCTTTTTTTGTGTCTGACACACTTCACTCAACAGCCTGCTTCCTTTGTTCATCCTGGCAATGGCAAGTGTCAGAATCTACCCCCATTCAAGACCAAAAGATGTTCCCATGCTTTGTTAATCCAGCACCTGTCGTTGGACGTGGGCTGTCGTTACCTCTTGGCTCTCCTGAGCAATGCTGCTGCGAACATGGCTGTAGACAATATCCGCTAAGGGTATTTCTACCTGGACATCTCTCCATTTCTCTGACCTGCTATGCCAGATGCCTGCTATGTGGCCATCTCCCCACTAAGACACATACTCCTCTCCCTCTATTGGAACCCTCCCCTTTCCCACAAGCCTCTCCCAGGCCACCTTTTCAGGTGTTTTCTTCTTACCTGCTCTAACCACTCACCTCTCATCCTCTCTGGCTGTCACCTGGGGCTGCTTGATTTCTCTACTGTTGCTACAGAGGCCACACTGGTGTGTCAGAAAGCCCTTTAAGCCCTACTGGGCCCCTATCACATGGAAAGGTATGCCTCTCTTCTGTCATTTGGGACAATTCTCTCTGACAAGCCTCTCAGTCTGCGCGGGGACACCGGAGGAAGGTTCTTGTCACCACAACACTTACCAGCCTCTGCCCCTTTGTTCTCAGTTTCCTGGGAACTTCCTGCCCCCTCCCCTCCCCAGGAACTGCAGCCCAACAGCTTCCTTAGGTAAGCCCTTCTTGGCTCTAAGATCCCAGAATCCTCCCTCAGATGATACACCTCTCTGTGACCCTGCCCCTTCTGTCTCTCAGCTCCCTCCTGGGCCTAACATGACCCTTTCTCTCTTCTCCTCTGACCCACAGACTTTCCTAAAGCATCACTCACTGTCTTACTGCGAATGGCTTGGCCTCAGTACAGCCCAGTCAGTGGCCAGAAATTGGCATACTTCATTTTCAGATTCTCCGTTCTGGCAACAACTCCTACTTTCTCTGCTCTACATGTCTAAAAATCTCTTTTTTTTTCCCTATGGTCTTTCTACTTTCCACTCTTAAAAGTCTTTTATTTCTATGATTTCTTTGCTCTCTTTTTTCAAAAAATATTTTAAGACTATGCTATAAATCATTTTAGGATTTGTAAGTTTGTTGGGTATGGTTAAAAAACCTGTGACAAAATTTAGCTTAAAACTTACAGCGAAAGGCTTATAGTTCAAAAGCTTACATAGGTAATCTTAGTTTGCTACAACTTAGTATATATATGATTTAACTCTTATTCAGATTATAATTTAACTCTTGTTTAAAAAATAGATGTACTAGGAAAAATTGATGCTTTTCAATAGCAACCATGCGACTTGCTTCCATCTCAACAGATGACTTCATCAGAATAAGCAAGCGTGTGGCTTGCAGCCATCTTTACTAAGGGTAAAAGAGTGTATGCTATGTAACTTCACCACTATCTTGAGTAAGATAGCCATGTGGCATCAACCAGCTAAAGCAATACTTATAAAACTTCTTAGTCCAACTGAGTCCCCTGCTTATCATTGTATCTCTATTTTAGACTAAGGAGGCAACAGTATGTCTCCAAATTGTCCTGAATTAGGATGGATTTTCATATGATGATAAATTCCTAAGGTTATAATGATAAATACTCAGGTTAACAGAAACTAACTTAGAGGTGTATGTCTAACTTCTTACGTCTTTGCTAATTGTTCAATACTAGACATCTAAAATTTTTAGTTAAGGATCAATATATGTTTGATAAATAAGGTTTATAAATTCTTAAGGTCTACTCAGGTTAACAGTAATTAACATAAAGGTCTATGTCTAACCTCTTTGTCTTGGCTAACTTTGTTAACTTTTTGCAACTTGGATAAGCCGAGTCATACAAGAAACTTTGATATTCTGTAATAAACTATAAATGGATCAGAGAAGTAAGGTTTCCAGTATCTATGTGAACTACATTTTTGGTCTAGTAAAATTCCCACTTTCTCTGGGAACTGGACTGGATTTACAATCTAAAGTTTTATTATTGATGCTTAAGGATCTTCAATTTAATTTTCAACTCAAACTCAAATTTTAAGGCTCAAACTTAATAGGGTTAAAGCTATAAAATCTTAATTTTATAAAAGCTGCTAACTTGATGTAAATCGTTAAAGATAATTAAGACATGCAAGTTAATGCCCAGAAACCTTATAAATGATCAAATTCTTTAATGTGTCCAGAACTCTGTTCACAGTCATTCTAAGTACAAATGTAATCCACCTACAGGGACAAGCTTTAGTTAGTTTCCTGTATATGTTTTCAAGGTTAAGCTCAAAACAAGTAACTAGAAGCAAGATTTGTTCAGAATCAGGTACACCCAATAGATAGTGGCCCTCAAACTCTTCAGAGATCGGCTAAATATGGCATTTAAAGGGTTTAATGAAGAAAGCTTTCCATGATAGACAGAAATGCTAGCTCCTAGTGGTGACAGTAAGGTCTCCAAAGGAGACAATGGGGCATGGACGACTCCACCTGGATTGTGGTGATGCGAACCACTGGGCAAGGCCTGCTCCATGCCTTTCCCATTTCCAGGACCCTGCCTAAAATGTGGGGACTGTTGGATTGACTGCCTACTCTGCCTCAACAATGTAGGCCAGTTTTTCCAAGTTCCTTCTCCACAGGAAACATCTCAGATTTCCTGGGTCTGGCAGCTGAAGGCCTATGCTGCCCTTTGTGACAACAGAAGACCAGTCTCTGACCTCAACAGAACCATCTAGGAGCCTAGGGTAGCTGGTAAATCTCTTTCATTTAGTTGATACGTACGTAGACCATTTGGATGATACTTCTTGCTACAGTTTATCCTTCTCGGATCTCTCATGGTGTTGGCCAATAACTAGCTTTGTCAATTCAGCAGCAGCAAGCAAGCAAACCAGCTTCTCCCTGAAGGCTGCAGCTGCATGGCCAGTTGACTTCCTATGTACAGTCAGGCATCAGGCCGGGCTTTTCTAGAGCTATTAGGTCTTCTGTTGAAAAAGGCAGACACACCGTTTCCCTTGTTGGAAGACGTTTCACCCAGACTTCACCCAGAAAAAGATAAACTCACGAGACTAGTTTCAATGTAGCTTTTTGCAATTTATTTAAAGGAATTTGCTTTCTAGTGACTTCTCTCAGTAGTCAACCACCTGTGTCTTGTAAATGCTTGAATGAAAAGAAAAGGTTTAAAGTTGATGTAAGTTGTGAAGGTCAAAGAAAGCATTTTAGGGTGTGTAAATGCAAGTTGTAAAAGTCTAAGGAAGGGATTTAAGGTATAAGAAAAATGAGAAATGTTTCGGATCTCTTTCTTTCTGTCTACACTATTATTTTACTAAGACTTCAAAAGCTCAGAGACTTAAACACTAATTGACAGAGCTCTGATACACTATTAGTCTACCCCTGTTAAAGCAGTGACTGCTAATAGCATAGTCATGAGTTCAAAATTTTAAATTTCTTTTGTCATCTTCTAAGTATAGACTTAAATGTGCTTCTCATTGTACTGACAACGTCTCTGTCCAGTCTATATAAGCTATATAATCCAGCCTTCTGGATAGAGGAAAGAATTTTTTTATTCTTTTAACCCCAAACCATAGCTATTGCTATGACTCGAAGGTGTGAGTCTACTGCTTTTTCCATGATGTGGATTTCACTACAGATTACAAACAGTGGTAATGTGTTTAAAACTTTTACTGTTTTTTTTTATAAATTTAAAATAAATCTTGTAAGCTTCAGGAAATCATGACTTGTATCCACCTGTCACAAGTCAAACAGACTCCAGATAAGTGCTCCTGTCAATAAACAGCCTCAGTTTCCCCACCTGCCTATTCCCATGGTCTTGGGACTCCTGCCCTCAAGTACCAGAATTTTGGGCCTGGAAGTTTCAAGTGTACACCCAAGTTAAAAATTTCCCCCAAACTTTTTAACTTTACCTACTGTCTCCAGTCTGTATCTGTCCGCCCTCCTCCGCAGGTTTCCAATCAGCTGCAGACCTCCCCAAAACTGTCTGTAGTGCTGCAGCCTTAGGTCCGAGTTCCCAGACTGCTCCAGGGCTTGCCCGCACTTCCCTAGTCAGGTGGCCTGCAGAACCTGGGCAGTGAGCGTCACAGAAACAGATGTGAGGTCCTCCAGCCCACAGTCCTCTCTTACATCTCGGCCTTCCTGAACTCTGCCGACTCCCTAATTTCGCTAAGAAGCATTACACAAGAGATGGGTTTGCCCCTTATCATCAGTAAAAAGGCTGGAATGTTAGGTCCTAGGAACCACTGAACTGTTTTATATACTTGCTGTACCATTTTTTTTTATGCTTCTGCTTGAAATGCACACCAGTTCCAAAGACGTTGCCTCTTTTCCAACATGCGTTGCTTTTTAGGGGCTATTTGTACTTCTCCTTTTTAAATAATCCTAATAGATGTGAGGGATTCCACATTATGATATTTTGATTCTCAGTTCCTTCGTAACTATAGTGGGGTCTTTTCATGATGAGAAATATCTATTTAAATTCTGTGCCTGATTTTAAATTGTTTAATTCTTGGATGCTCAACTGTTAGACCAAATCATTCTCTTGGTAGCTTCCAGATGACATTAAAATATGATCTGGAAAGTGAGCCTCCCAAATGAACTGCTGTTAAGTGTTGATAAAATGCACTTTGGGCAATTTTTAAGTTACTGATTAATGAAGTGCATGGGTACATGGAAAACCAGGAAAAGTACTCAACCTTCCCATAGAATGGGGATTTCTTTATGCATTTAAAAATGATGTATTTTATTTTATATGTATGATGTGTGTGTGTTTGTGCACGCGTGGTGCCCATGAATGTCAGAAAAGGGCATCAGATCTTTTGTAACCAGAATTATGGGTGATTGTGAGCTATCATGTGGGTGCTGGGAACTGAGTCCTCTGTGAGATCCTCTGTGAGAGCAACAAGAGCCCTTAACTTCTAAATTATCTCTCCAGCCCCTGAATTAGGAGTTTCTTCAGTGATTATAGCCTGCGTTGCTGTCTAGGCTCTTATTTTGTTGGACTGTGCATTAAATGCTTTTTTTCTATTGTACTTCAAGTCCTACCATTTCTATAAAGAGGGGAAAACATCAGGGGAATGTGGATGTGAAGTAATTGCAGCCAGCCCTTGCTTTCAGGATAACTGCTTAGGACTGATATGGAAGTCCTTTGGACCCCAAGGCTCTGCTGTGTGACACTATCCTGGGGGCATATGAGTAAGTCTTTGCTCACCCCAGATAGGGGACTGATGACAGGCCAAAGTATGGATACCACCAATGTTCAACTTGAATCAATAGTTTATTGGTGTCACTCACAGAGGTGCTTACTCTCAGGAGCATGCATTATTCGAAGGCAGCTATATCACTGAAAGACCATTGTAGCATGAGTGTTGACTTAGGGAAGGGGGAACTCTGCACAGCTTGCTGGCAGCTATACTGCAATATCTGTATCTAGTCTATGTCATATTATACTCTTGCTATAGTCTCTCCTCAGCTGTCCTTATTGCTTATGGGGAGGAAGGGGCCTTGTGAATCCATTACATTTTAGGGACTTCCTGAGACTGGCAAGTTATTTAATGTCCTGAGTCTCCAGGACTTCTCTATAGGAGGGAATGTTTCCATTCGGATGAAATTGCCACAGAGGCTCAGCGCTTGCACTGTATCCCAGGGGGAAGGTGAGTCAGTTCAGCCTCAGAATAACAATTAGGGGCTTAATAATTGAAGCATAGCCCTCTCTATAAGGCTCAGTACCACTATGTGGACAGAAAAACGTATTGCTGTAATAACAGCAAATAAAGGCATTTGGATATTTGTTGTGAATCATCAACAGAATGAGGAACCTCTTGGTTCTGAGACAGAGTCTCAGTGTGAAGTTCAGGTTGGCTTCAAACTTGTGATCCTCCTGCCTCAGCCTCTGTGTGCAGGTGTCTGCTACCATGTACAGTTCCAGAGGGAGGAACTTGTCACTTTTTCTTACAAGAATTGTAGCATATGAAGACACTGGGTGGCAGCTCAATCGTGATAGAAAATTCATTGTTAGTTGACATTTATGGTCCGCTCAAGTATTTATTTTCATTCATTCTCTCTGGAAAATTGATTTTGTTGAATAGAACAGTCTGGCAAGTTGATGTGGACAATAACTCATAATGAATTGTAAATATTGGGGAAAGATACATAATATCATATTAGATACAATGTGGGGTAGTAGAAGAAGTGTCAGAACTAATTATTGCCCCCTTTTAAGGATATGTATCCATTTTTATTCATAAGTGTGTGCCGTCATGTATGTCTCTGCGTATTATGTGCATGCAGTGCCCATGGGGCCCAGAAGTGGGCATCAGACCTCCTGGAACTGGAGTTACAGATGCTTGTGAGTGAGCCACTGTGTGGGTGCTGGGAGGTAAGCACGGGTCCTTTGCAAAAGCAGCCTGTACTCTCAAGTGCCATTTCTCTAGCCCAAGGGGCAAAATTCCTCCTCCCCGCAAGAATCCCTAAGATTAGCTGTTAGTGCTGTGAAAGCAAATGACAATGGTGAGATGAAGCTGAAGCCATCTCTACCTACTGCTTTAAGGAGATCTCTGCATGGAATGAATTCCCTCAGCAGGTCCTTGTGAGCAGCTGTGTGTGCAGTACTGCTCTGCGAAGATGCACAGTTGAAAAATTTCCAGTCATGCTCTCCGAGATCTTAGAGTTTAGCGAAGGAGGAGGCAGGTAATAGAACATCTGTGGTGAAAGAAGATGAAGGAATGTGAGCATGGAGAAGCATGGCAGGCCTGAAGCTCAGGGAGGGAAGAGGGAGGAGGTGAGAACTTGGGGTGTGTTATATTCACAACTTCTGGAAAGAGGGAGGGAGGGAGGGAGGGAGGGAAGGAGAGAGAGAGAGAGAGAGAGAGAGA
>LOEQ01002621.1:168576-179070 GCA_001685075.1 Bramus lutescens | reverse complement strand
CTCCCCACCTCCCTCCTTCTGCAGTGATGGGGATAAAATCAGAGGCCTTGTGTATGCACTCTCATTGAAGAACACCCCAGCATAACTGCTTCCTCTGTGTCTAAGGGGAAGTAATACAAAGATAGAAAAATATCTTTTGTACTCTTTTATTTTGAATCAATTCATAAAAAAGTGAAGCGATTCTGAGTGAGTTTATCATACTCAAAATGAAGGGTAGACAGGGGCAATGTCTCAGATTTGGATAAAACCCCTCCAGGTTAGGGAAGCTGGAGAATATGGCAGTGCTCCTAAGCCAGGCTTTAGCAGGGTGGACATGTGCAGGATGGGGCTTCCTTCTCTGGGAGACCTTCTTCTAGCCCTCGTTCAGCGTGAGGCCTTCTTCCTAAGAACACAGCGCAATGCTAGGCCATAGAATGGGAGGCAGAACATTTCAAGTTAAGGCTTAGATGCTGGAGGACCGGATGGAGGCCCGCCCTTGTGTTGGCTCTCATGTGACTGAGACTTCTACTCATCCACTCCTGCAGCGTGACTGAGGTAAACATGGCATTGCCCTTGGCTGTGGTGGTCAGAGCACCTGGCCTCTTGGACTGCAGTGACAGCATTAATTACATATTTGCTGAGCTCATCACTATGGGAATACTATTCGAACGTCTTACTTCAAGGCCATAGCTGTGTCTGGGTCTTATTTTCACTTACTACATTCTGCACTCGATTATAAATAACTGTCTTTTGGAACCAGTTATGAATTTTGGAGGGCTGTGGAGTTCTTCTCACAGGGCAGAGTGAGGTGGCTCGCATAGGCACATTCCATAAATGTGGATCAAGTTCAATTGTAATGGTTGAATTAGTTCCCCAGGTCCTATTGCCTGTCCACTGCCGGTTAGGGATAAAGAAGTTATGGCCTCTGCTTCCTAGAAAGGGACACAGAGCAGACAGCAGGTAGGAAAATGTACCAGCCACATCTGTACATGCTCTGGTGTGTGCTGGGTGTGTCCTTCAGTTAGTCGACAAGGACCCGATAAATGCAAGGATGGCTTGCTCTCTCTTGACTAGCCGTGCTCAGTCGAGGTTTTGCAGCTGTTTCCTCATCTGGCCCTTGCCCAGTGGCACAGCTTCTCATATTAATGGCTCAGCTGCTTCCTTATGCTCCCCCCCTTCTCGTCTTTCTCCCTTGTTTTTCTTTTGTTTGCCTGTTTTTTTCCCTAGGATGCTTTTCCTTCCTTTTGACCTGAGAAGCATCTGCTTTTCAGACTCAGTTCGACTGCCTCTTCTTCTTTGAAACCTTCTAGAGGACCTTCTTTTTTCCTGAGTTTTATGTAAGAAAGTAAAACCCTCTCAACACAAGTTCCACATGACCCGCCCATAGAAAACACCGGGCTACAGTCCTGTGAAATACACGTGCAAGGATGGAGTTGAGTGGGACATGGAGGTTAAGCTGACCCGCGGTGTTAAATGACCACATTTGGGGATGTGCAGTAGTAGGAGGGCTTCACCAGCACAGCCACACTGGGGTGTGCAGTAGCAGGAGGGCATGGCCAGCACAGTCACATTGGGGGTGCTTGGTAGCAGGAGGGCATCACCAGCACAGTCACACTGGGGTGTGCGGTAGCAGGAGGGCATCGTCACAAGCACAGCCACACTGGGGTGCGCGGTAGCAAGAGGGCATCACCAGCACAGCCACACTGGGGTGTGCGGTAGCAGGAGGGCATGGCCAGCACAGTCACATTGGGGGTGTGCGGTAGCAGGAGGGCATGGCCAGCACAACCACCCTGGGGATGCGCGGTAGCAGGAGGGCATCCCCAGCACAGCCACATTGGGGGTGTGCGGTAGCAGGAGGGCATGGCCAGCACAGCCACATGGGGGTGTGGCATTGCCAACACATCTCCATCGTCCCTGGAAAGCTGCTCTAGTAACGCCATGAGGACATTATGACTTGGCTCTGCTTGAATGTGATTGGCTCTAATGTTGCCCTGTTCCTTCTTCGGGTACCGTGTCTTAACCATCTTGGGTTTCACAGAGCTCTTCCTAACGCTGAATGCTCAGGACTCTTCATGGTGCATGAGTCAATGAAGTTTATTTTTAAAGGAAACGTTGAATAAATTCAAAAGTTAGTTAATATACCAGACTGAATTCTCTGAATTATATGAAAATAGTAAATAGGTTCACTTTTCAGCCTTAATGCTTTTTGCAATCTTTTTATTTTCCTTATCAATGATAAATTTACCCTAACATAGAGTTGATATGTTAACACGCCTCTCCCCCCCGGCCCCATTTGTTCTCCAGAAGAGATTCATCTACTTCCTTATTGACTAATAATCACGATGTGTCATTATCTACAAGGCGCTATGCTTGATAAATTGAGGGGGCATTCAGAGATGCAAAGGTAAGAGTCTTGGTTAGAAGGACTTTGTACGGCGATAGCCTGCTTTCAAGTGTACAGTGTGAATGCCGGTGTTACCAGGTGGCCAGAATCAGTGGAAGAAGGGGTTGGGATGGTGGAACTGAGGTGAATTTTAGTGGCTTGGGGTGAGAGTTTTAATAACATTGTGGAGTTATTCAAAGATTTTGAGCAAGGAGGTGTTGGGGGCATTAATCTGGTCACCCCTGTGCAGGGCAGGGGATACACTTCTGTTCTGTACAGTGTACCTTGAATGCCTTCTTGCTCTCTGGACAAGAAGTCCTTGTCCTCTCTCCCTTAGACTGAATTTGCCATGCCATTTGATGTTTCTTTGGAGAAGTCTTAGAGGAGGCCAGTTCGGTCTCACGGTAGTTCTGGCATGATTCTTAGGTTTTGGTTGATAGGTGAGGCCTGTAGACATCCTTACAGGCTGCATATGGGTAACATTCAAATCTAAGTGTGCTTGACACCAAACCTGAGCTATTTCTACCATGCTATGTTAATAAGGAAAAAGAAGGAAACCAGTGTGGCTTTCAAAAACGTTTAAAGCTTTAAAAATTACACTTGCTTATTGTGTGTGTGTGTGTGTTGCACAGTCCACACTGCATGTGTAGAGATCAAAGGCCATCTTGGAGTAGTCAGATCTCTTCATCCATTGTGTGAGTTCAGGGATTGCACTAGGCTTGGCAGCAAGTAAAGTGCCTTTACCACTGAGCCATCTTGCTGGCCTCACTGTGGTTTGGAAAAGGTTTTCTTCGGAGGAGAACCTGGCAACCATATAATGTACGCCAATTTCAGCTTTTGGCAACTGTTTGGACACTGTGAGTATTTTTTTTAATATGTTAAGGCAGTTCTCCTGCTTACAGGGCAGAAATGTGTTCCTGGATCAGGGAGATGTATGGACCTAGAGTAGGGAGCAATGTTAGCTTTTTACAGTTGGAGTTCATTGCTAATGATGGCTTCTCCCAAGGATAGACTCAAACTCTAATAACTCAGTGCCTAAGTTTATAGTTTGGATTTGTGTGTTGGAACAAGGCTTTATCTGAACATAAGGATCTGTAGTATATGTGATGATGATGATGGTGATGAAATTAATAACAACAGTAAGTAGGTACCCTTTATTGGGTGATCACTAGAGGAAAGGCAGCTTAAAGGAAACCCCTGGAGGAGTTCTGGCAAGAGTGGGTAGTCATGAACTTGGATGTGCAGAAGAGAATCATTTCATCTCACAGGAGGGCAGAACAATAGCCTTTTCTAGAACAGATAGATATTTCTTTCCTCTGTATTTGGGAAGCCATTTGTCTTTAAGGTGCTCTGCAAGAAATAGGCTTGAAATAAGATAGCAGAAAAAATGGTAGCTTTCTGCAAAGCTTCCTTGGGTGTCAGTAAGTCGCTCCTGCTAAGCATCCTGTCCTTTGGCTTTTCTAACCAATGGACTGAACACATCAGTATCAGAAGTGTACTCCCCTCAAGATATACTCCTTTCCCTCTTTATGGCTTCCTAATGCGTGTGGGTGTTTTGCCTGCTTGTATGTCTGTGCAGGACATGCAAGCCTAGTGCCAGAGAAGGTGCAAGAGTGTATTGCATCCTCTGGAATTACAGATGGTTGTGAGCAGACATTGGGTTCTGAAAGTTGAACCTGGGCCCTTTGCAAGAGCAGACAGTGCTCTTTACTGCTAAGCCCTTTCTCTAGCTCCTGTTACTTCTTTATCTTTGTGGTTCCAGGATTTGACCTCATGCATGCTAAGCTATTTCTCTACCACTGAGCTATAGCCGAAGCCCTGAACAGACCTTTTTATAGATCTGTTATGTTTTAGAAGGTTGTGTTATGTTCAAGAAGGTTGTGTTATGTTCAAGAAGGTTACATGCATTTGTGTCTATGTACCTCGTGCATGCCTAGTGCCAAAGAAGATTAGAAAAATGTCCCTGGAACTGGAGTTACAGATGGTTGTGAGCTGCCACATGGGTACTGGGAATAGAACCTGAGACCTCTGGAAGATCAGTGAGTGCTTTTAACTTCTGAGCCATCTGTCCAGCCCCCTCATGTACCATCTTAATATACTTTCCCCATATATAGCCTGTCCCTGGCTCACGAAGGCTTGATTTATGATTTGTTGACCTAATGATGCTCTTTCTTCCTGGGGTAACAATATGCAGCAGTGTATCTCTTCATGACTGTAGGCAGTGCAGCTAGCCACAGCTCCTATTCGGCTACCTACAGGACCACAGGAAAGCAGGCTGCGGCCTGAGCACACTGCAATGTGCTGTGTGGCTGACCCATGGTGGGTAGGTTAGGTGTGACACATGCATTTTCAACTTGACTATGACTGGTTGGGATGTCACCTCCCTGAGAGCTGCAGAGCAACTTGCTGCTGTTTCTTGGTTGTACATGAAGACGTACCAGTCGGTTCCAGGCTTGCTGACTTGAACAGTTGATGGAAGACCACCTTCATTTCAGAAAGGAGAAGAGAGGCATCTTGAATGGATCTCCTTTCAACTCCCAGAACAAGAAGCTGACTTGGAGCTTGTTTCTTTCTCTTGTTCTGTGACAAAGTGACTGCTCAGAGGAGATGCTGATCGGGAGAAAATAGGGTTCCCCCCCATTTTCCATGTAGAAAGAAGGCTTGAAAATGCAGCATGAGCTGGGGACTGGTGGCACACCCCTTTAATCCCAGCACTTGGAAGGCAGAGGCAGGCAGATCTCAGTTTGAGGCCAACCGGTCTACAGAGCAAGTTTCAGGACAGCCAAGGGTACACAGAGAAACCCTATCTTGAAAAAAGAAACGAAAAAAAAAAAAACAAAAGAAAACTCAGCATGAGCTCAAATCTATATGCTTGGGAATCTGACCGTGGCACTTGATTTGCTGAATTATGCAAACTGGTATCTTCTAGGTGCTAGGACCCAGAGCCAAGCACACTCAGTTTCCCCAGCATGGTTTTAAGTTTACAATGTCTCAGAAGCCAGACTACTTTACTGTCTCATGTATAGAATTGTTCAAGAAGATAGTTTCTTTAAAACTGGTTGGAGTAAAACATAAAATTTTGTAATTTAGTTTTGTCTGTAAAATAATTTATTTTTCCAATCCCACACAGCTTTTAAAAATTTTTTTTTATGGTTTATTTAACTTTATTTTATGTGCATTGGTGTGAAGTNTATCTTCTAGGTGCTAGGACCCAGAGCCAAGCACACTCAGTTTCCCCAGCATGGTTTTAAGTTTACAATGTCTCAGAAGCCAGACTACTTTACTGTCTCATGTATAGAATTGTTCAAGAAGATAGTTTCTTTAAAACTGGTTGGAGTAAAACATAAAATTTTGTAATTTAGTTTTGTCTGTAAAATAATTTATTTTTCCAATCCCACACAGCTTTTAAAAATTTTTTTTTATGGTTTATTTAACTTTATTTTATGTGCATTGGTGTGAAGTGTCAGGTCCCCTGGAACTGGATCTTCAGACAGTTGTGAGCTGCAATATGGGTGCTGGGAATTGAACCCAGGTCCTCTGGAAGAGCAGTCAGTGCCCTTAACCACTGGGCCATCTCTCCAGCCCCTCCCACACAACTTTTTAAAAAATTTTTTTATTTTGCAAAATTATTACATTTGTATCTGCAAAAAATTCATTGATAATGATAGATTTTTTTAAAAAAAGAAAACATATTTTACTCATGACTAAATTACTTCAAAAGCATTCCTAGAAGGTACATTGCTGAGTCCAATAGCATCATTTAAAATTTTTGGTGCATATTGCCAAGCTTCTATCTGGAAATTTTGTACCTATTTATAGTCCATAGTGCATGAAATGTAAAGTATTCTCATCCCCCCCCTTTTGGTGTGTGTGTGTGTGTTTATGTATGTATGTGTGTATGTATGTTATGTGTGTATGTGTCTATGTGTATGTGTGTTTGTGCATGTGTGTGTGTCTGTATGTGTATGTGTGTTATGTGTGTGTATGTGTGTAAGTCTATGTGTATGTGTGTGTTTGTGCATGTGTGTATGTGTGTGTGTAGATCAGAGGACACCTTGGTTGTCATTCTTTAGGTGCACTATAACTTAATTTTAAAGATTTATTTTTATCGTATGTGTATGAGTGTTTAACTGCATGTGTGTATGTGAACTATGTGTGCCCAGTGCCCATGGAGGCCAGAGATGGCACCAGATAACCTAGAATTGTTATAGACAGTTGTGAGTTGCCATGTGGGTTCTGGGAACTAAATCCAAGTTCAGAGGTACCCTTTACCTCAGAGCCATTAGCTCCAGAGGAGAGGCTTCCTTGACTAGGAAAGAACTTTTTTTTTGAGACGGTCTCTCATTGGCTGGCTGGCTCTTTCATTAGGGTAGACTGGCTAGGCAGGGCTCCTCTTGTTAGCCTTCCAGTGCTAGGTTTCTGAGCATGTGCCACCATGCTTGGCTTCTTTTTTTTTTAATGTGGGTTCTGGGGGATCAAACTCAGATTTTCATACTTCCTAAGCAAATATTTTACTAACAGAACCATTGCTTACCCCTTTGGTTATTTTTTTTTTTTTGACACAGGGTCTTGCAGTGTAGCCTGGGCTGGCTTGAGATGCCTGCCTTAGTCTACAGAGTGGTGGGATTGCAATAAGTGTTTTACATTTCTCTTCATTTTATTCTTATAAACCCTGCTAAGAACAGAGAGGATCAGTGACCTGCCAAAAGCCACAGCGTTGAGTAAGAGACCTGTGACTGAAAGCAGGCAGGTTCAGCCAGGTCCCATGCTGTTGCCTAAGATCCCATTGCTGTGGCAGGGGGTGTAAGAAAACTAGCAACGTGATGCAGTGGCAAAGGTTTGTCCCTCTTTCAGAGCCTCTGAGTGTGGCGATGGCTTTGCCTTTTAACTGTCCTCCATGCTCCTGGTAGGTTAGGGATAGACTGGTTTTCCCGGAGCAGAACCCTTACTTTAGTCTTGGGCTAGAGAGATGGCTGAAGAGCACTTGCTGCTCTTCCAGAGGACCCGAGTTCCATTCCTAGATTCCACATCGGACAGCTCATAACTAACTGCCTCTACTTCAGCTCTGGGAGGCCCAACACCCTCTTCTGGGCTGAGGACATCTGTGCATACTTGGCGCACACACACTTGGCATACACTCAACACCCATACACACACACACCCAACACACACGCACGCACGCGCGCGCTCGCACACACACACACATCTCAAAAACAAAATAAAACAACGCCCAACAAAAACAAAAACACACAAACCTCTGTGTTTACATTTATGGGGAAACTGCTGTTTGGAGAGCGTTCTTTTGGAAAGACTAGCAAGTCATTTTGGAGAGCAAGTCCCCGGTCAGTGTCCTGCACTTCCTCTTNACAAACCTCTGTGTTTACATTTATGGGGAAACTGCTGTTTGGAGAGCGTTCTTTTGGAAAGACTAGCAAGTCATTTTGGAGAGCAAGTCCCCGGTCAGTGTCCTGCACTTCCTCTTNTTCTGCGGCAGCTATGTCTTACTTCCGGGGCCTGTCTTCCTGCCTCTTTCTCCTGGGAAGCACTAATGGGCAGGATGAGTGCTGGTGGCCCTGCTTGGCTCACTATATTCTCTAGACAGATGCTGCAGAGGGTGCTGTGGGGTATCAGGCTTTCAAGCCAAGATCACTTTCCTTTTGGGTTTGTTGTGATGGATTGCAAAAACCATGTTTGTTCTTATTGGCGCAACCCTGAGGTTATGTAGGGTCATAAGACTTCCTTTTTGAGGAAAAGTCCCAGAGAGCTCGCTTATCTCCTTGTTCTATCTGTGTTTGGGGGCGATGGCATTTTTAATTGTCCTTCCTTTAATCTAACCAAAGACTGAACAGAGCTAAAAAGTATTGGGCACAATGAACAGTGTAGGCTTGTGTGTTCTATGTGGTAGATGGGCTTGGGAGGACCATACATTTCAGGCTCCAGACCTGGGGAGACAGTTGCCATAGCTAGAGACACGTCCAAAAACAAGATTTCCCAGCATTTATGTTTGAGGACCCAAAGGGCACATATAGAAAAAAAGAGTGTCCCCTGGGGATTTCCTGTTAGCAGTGTTACCTCTGAAGACTGAAGGTTGAAGTTCAGTTTTGAACCAGTGCTTATGCTGAGGACCTCAGCTGTTCCTGCATCAGGTGGGACATGGATGAAGGCACAGACAGAATGAAGGTGGCAATGGTCCCGCCATCACAGGGTGACCCAGCTTCAGTGAGAACCCCTGCCATGTCGAATGGCAGATACTCAGTGCCTAGTCACCCCTGTCATGACCCCCACCCCCTTGTCACCCGAGGAATGTGGAAAGCATGGGTTTGAGACAAGTTTTGACTCTTGCATGTGCATAAGTATAAGCAGTTCAGTTCAGGCACAGCTACTAAGTGTTTGGGCACGATTAGGAGTCTTGAGGACGCCTTCACCTTGACCCTCTTCAGTGTTAGTGCTTTTAGACCACCACCCTGAGTGGTGTGCGCTCAGGGATCTCACAGAAGCCCAGCGCTTTCTGTGTGTCATTCTTCCCAAATGCTGCAATGTCCTTTTCCTTTCAGTCACAATCACGTGATGAAAGAATACAGGCAGTAAGGGTTCCAGGCTTTTTTTCCCCTCCAACTGTATAAATTATCACTCATCCTACTATCCAGGTTTATGTTTGGTTTCACGCCATGGCCTTTGTGGAGGAGTAAGACTTATCCCAGTAAAAGCATAGCCCCGTTTCCATACCTGATGTAGACCTCATCCAAATGCACACAGAAACAGATAATAAAGTCGGTATAATTTCTTACACACAGCATTCAGTTATAATATATTACCTTTATAATAACATTTTGGAATAAAACATTTCAATTTATTTATTTATTTTTGTTTGTTTTGTGTGTGTCTGGGTGGGTGTGCCATGGTGTGAGTGTAGAGGTCAGAGAACGACTTTCCAGAGTTCATTCTCTCAGTCCACAGTGTTGGTTGCAGGAATCAAACTCAGGTCATCAGGCTTGACATCAGGTATCTTGGCTAGCTGAGTCATCTTGCTGGCCCCAAATCAAGTATGAAATGTCATTGCCATCAGCGGACAAACAAGGGTATGGCAGATGTCATTATAGAGGAGATTTAGGACATTTTGAATTGTCCTAGATTTTTATTTTATAAATGAACATTTCATGCATCAGATGAGTAAAAGATGATAATTTTATTCACATGGCTAGGTAAACTTTTTCAGGGGAAGTCATCATTCAAATAGTTATTTAAGATTCAGAAACAAAAACAAAAAAAAGATTCAAATTTCATGAGAATATTCAGGAAACACATTTCCCCACTTTCTAACAGGGCCAGAATTTGCGTTAAGTTCTTTCATATTCGAACTAAAAAAATGCTGTAATTCACTAAATTATGCCTAGCATTAAGTGATTTCGTAGTAGAACTAAAATACACCGTTATTCACTAGTTTAAACCCAGTGTATGCCAGACAACTTTGAAACGTGAGTACAGTTAGTGACCAGGATGCCCATTTTCCTGCACAGAAGAGAAGCAACAATATGTTCTGAGGTTGGAAGTAACTTTAAATCCACCGCTCTTAGCTGTAATCCGAAGGGTACAGAAGTCTGGAAGTTCCTGTCACAACTCCTCTGGCAGTCCCTGAGTTGACGTGAAACCATCCATAGCTTTCATTTGTCCCACTCAGTGGGAATGTATGCATTTTGCTATAAAATACTGTTTTGCTTGCTTAAGAGGGTCTGCCCTAAACACAGCTGGGCATCTTGTGTTCCACATGGTATATGTACCTTATTATCCTTCTAAATCCAAACACTTTGAATCTTGAAACACTCCTGGCCCAAAGATCTTGAATAAAAGATGGTAGCTTGTTCTAGTGCGGTAATTTTTTCAGTCACAGGATCCTCCCATCTTGGTTTTTCCAAGAACAGCCCCGCTTTTTCTTTCCTTAAAGTCTCATCTTTGTAGTCCAGGCTGGCCTCAGTTTGGATTCTCTTGAGGATTGTCCCTCTTTATATCGGTTTCCAGGATAGCCATGAATAATAAGGCCTGATCTCTACTCAAAACTGTCCCAGCTAGACCAGTAAGTTACATAATCACCATGCTGATCCCTGTGAACTGTTGGTTATAGGCAGCGTGGTGCT
>LOEQ01002621.1:138800-168275 GCA_001685075.1 Bramus lutescens | reverse complement strand
CCAGAAGGCCCTAGTTGGGTTCCAGCATCTTACAACCACCTGCAGCTCCAACCCCAGGGGATCTGACGCTTTTTTTGGCCTTTGCAAGTTACCTGTACTCATCTGCACATATTCACCCATAGACAGACAGACAGACAGATAAACACACACACACACACACACCCGACACACACATACATAAACAATACGAAAGGAGAGAGATAACGAACATAGTAATAAAATAGAACAATTTGAACATAATAGCACAATAAGTTACTTACAATTTATAAATTGTTTATTTTTGGAACTTCCATTTAATATTTTCAGATAGTGGTTGACCCCCCGTAATGGAAACAATGGATAAGGGAGACTACTGTAGCAGGTTACTGGTTATTTATTTTAAAATATTTATTAGCTTTTGCCATACTCCATCCAAGGCCTTGGAACAGAATTTTTTTTTAAAAAAGAATTGGTTTTGTTAATGGTGATTTCTTAACTAGTGGGGCACACAGATTTGAGGGGTTTTACTTGGGGATGCTAGGAAATCTTGCTTAGGGAGTAATTTTGAAGCTAAACCAGAAAACTGAATAAGCCAGTTTATTAGTTACCATTTTAGGGGTGGGTGAGAGTGGGGCAGGAGACACTAGGTTACCCTAGCTGGTCTAGAACTCATTATGTAGACCAGGCTGTCCTTGAACTCTCAGAGATCCACCTGCCTCTGGTGCTGAGATCAGAGGCGTGCACCACCACACTGGTCTTCCTTACTTTTCTGTTGCTGTGACCTGATTGCTGGCCCATTTGGATGTATAGTTCACCGAGGCCAAAGGGCATGGGGGTGGAGATGGCTGCCTGCTGAAGCCGTAGGAGAAAGAGGCTGTTGACTTGAATCTGAATGGATCAGCAAGCACTGAACGAACAAGAGCTGGAACTTGGCTAAAAACCACAAGGTCTGCCTAATAGCAATGTACTTCCTCCAGTTAAGTGCTCTGTCCTACGGGTACCAAAGAGGATTCCCCTAGATCTCCCTAAACAGCTCTGCTCATTGGGAGCCAATGAGGGGCATGCCACTTTCTCAAACGGTGGCAGCAAGTGAATGAGGACATACTTGAAGCTGAGGGACAATAGATGAAGAGGCCTTGGGGGAGGCAGTCCCTGTCCGCCCCCAGCAGTTTGGGGAGCAAGGACAACACAGCACAGGGCCTGGAAGGGAGTCAGTGTGTGTGACATCAGTGGTCATTCAGCAGAGCGACAAGATCTTATTTGTGTATTTAGACAGCGTTCTGGCTGCAGAGCCAATGCTGGGGCAGGGATGTGGGTGGCGGAGGGCAGTCGGGATGGCTGTTTGGTACAGTCTTTGCAGAAGGAAGCAATTGTTCTTGAGCCACTGGCTTCGTTTTCCAGGCTCACAGAGTCTTAGCTGTTCCCCCGGACAATAGTTATATGTGCTGTGCTTGGTCCTCTGGGGTCAGCCCAGGGACTGCGATTTCCAGGCTGGCTGGAACAGGCAGAACTGAAGGCTCATTCAGGCTTCCTTCTGCAAATGAGGGAAAGTTGCAAATGAGAAGCCTAGGGTGAAGCCCTGACTCACACTGAGGGACTCTGTGCAGCCAAGTACCCAAGAGGCTGTGGGAGTGGGCATTGCTGTCGTGCTAGACAATGAAACAGTGCCGAGGAGGACAGCTTTAGGGACTGATGGGACATTGGGAGCTTTCAGAAAATTGCCTGCAGAGTCTTGGTGGGGGTGGGAATTTCAAAGATATACAACCTGTGGCTGTTTAGGAAGGGATGCCCCTCATGTTTTTCTTTGTTAGTGAACTAACCTATAGGAGGTGTGACAGTACTTCTGGGAAATCAATGCCATTTAAAAAATGTAAAAAGCTGCTCTTAAATATTAATATAGGAATTTCACCAGCAGTATGTCTTTGATGTCTAAATCTGAGAGACTTCTCTAGGTAAGCAGGCAACCTCTCTGGTCATCTTTTTAATTTTCTATGCACCCTAACAGTTTAAGTGAATTATGTACCGGCACTGCCCATCTTTCCAGGAAATGAGGTGCAGAGCCACATTGATCAGTGTTGCCCCTGAGCGCAGGCAGGCAGGATGGGTAGTGTGTGTGTGTGCTTAGTGTCTCAATTGCCCGTACTAGGAAGAATGGCCAACAGCTTAACTCAAGAAACTTAACACAGAGACTTTTCTAGGGTTGTTATATTTTGCAGAAATTTGTTTCCCTCCCGCCTTGTAAATTATTTACATACTTTGCTATTGTCTTCCCTGCCAAGTCCTTTCCTTGTAAACTAATTTCAGACTTAGACCAAAGTTACAGGAACAGCACAAAGAATCTCTTTTCTGTCCACCCCCACCCTCCCTCCCAGAACCCTGAGAAGTTACTTCCTAATTCTGATGTCCTTTCTCTCCTGAATACTTGAGTGTTTTTCCTATGTTAAAGATACTCTTCAATGTCACCACAGCGTGGCCACCAGAACCAGGAAATGCACTGGTGCATTGGTACCATTAATTCACAAATCCATTCAAGTTTGCCAGATGTCTCAATAATGGCCTTTGTGTCTGATCCAGGGCCTGGCATTGCATTCAGGAATCCTTCCTTTTTAGTCTGTCCTCAGCTTGCACGGACTTGACATTTTTGACAATTACAGGCCATTACTTTCTAGAATATCTGCCAATCTGGCCTCACTTGGCATTTCTTCATGATGTTATTCAGGTCATGCACTTTCAAATAGCATCATTACAAGCATGATGCCCTCATCTGGCATCCTCAGGGTTATACACGACTGTGATTTGTCCTTTTACTGATGATGTTCATTTCATCACTTGATTAAGGAGTTATTAGCCTTTCTTTGTTGCAAAGTTATTTTCCTCTTTGTAGTAAAAATACTTTGTGAGAGGTACTTTAGTACTAAGGTCCCATTTATCAGCCTTTCTCTTACATGTTAGCATTATCAATCTTCTCCTCCTCCATTTTTACATGTATTTTTCTATTTGCATGTGTGAGTTGGGGGTACATGCTAGGATGGGTGTGTGTGGGTCAGAAGGTCAGTTCTGTTTTGCTACCATGTATATTCTGGGGATTGAACTCAGGCCGTCAAGCATGGCAGTCAGTGCCTTTACCCATTGAGCCATCCCACCAGCTCTGGTTTTTTGCTTCTTGAGACAGGATCTCATGATATAGCCCAGGCTGGCCTCAGACTATGTTGCCTCACAGGCCTTGAACTGGGGACAGTGTTCCAGCATAGGACTCTGAGGTGTTGGGTGTACAGCTGTGCCAACATGCCCTGCTTTTCACTGATGTTTCTTAATTGAAGAATTACTACTTTGCTGGGTATCAAATGTTAATCTCTAATTCCCATTGTTCTCCTATGTTCATTGATATTCTACTTTATGGAAATGCCTACTCTATGTTTACTTATTCAAGGATGCTTACATTTTTCTTATTACTTATTTTTATGGAATTTTAAATCTTTTTTATTGTTTTTATTGAGTTATATATTTTTCTCCACTTCACTCCCTTCCTCTCCCCCCCTTCTACCTTCTTCCTGGTTCCCATGCTCCCAATTTNCTTAGGCAATCCTATCTTTTTTCTAATTCCCATGTAGATTAGATCCATGTATGTCTCTCTTAGGGGCCTTTTTGTTGTCTAGTTTCTCTGGGATTGTGACTTGTAAGCTGATTTTTCTTTGTTTTATGTATAAAAGCCACTTAGGAATGAGTACATATGATATTTGTCTTTCTGGCTCTGGGTTACCTCACTCAAAATGATGTTTTCTAGATCTATCCATTTGCCCGCAAATTTCAAGATGTCATTTTTTTTCTACTGTGTAGTACTCCATTGTGTAAATGTACCATGTTTTCCTTATCCATTCTTTGGTTGAGGGACATTTAGGTAGTTTCCAGGTTCTGGCTATGACAAACAATGCTACTATGAATGTAGTTGAGCACATGTCCTTGTGGTTCGATTGAGCATCCTTTGGGTATATACCCAAAAATGTTATTGCTGGGTCTTGAGGTCTTTTTATTACTTATTTGATGCTCAAATTGTGTCTGATTTGGCCAGTACAGTCCCGTTAAGCTGAAATTTGCTGCTGTTTCTTTTTTCTTTTTTGATATGTTCTTTTATTCTTTGAAGACTTTCCTATTGTCCTAAATAAGTAAGTAAACATTCTGCTTAAGGCTTGTCTTTTGTGTTCCCTGGCCTGGCCTTGGAATCAACCATTGCTCTAAAAATCTCTGGCTCTGGCTACTGGAGTATTCAGGAACTAAGATCTGAACAAGGGTGTGATTATTGCCCTTGATGTGTGCCTTAGGGTTTACTGTTGCTGTGAAGAGACCCCGTGACCACGGCAGTTCTTAGAAGGAAAACATTTCATTGGGGTTGGCTTTCAGTTTTAGAGGTTCAGTCCATTGTCATCATGGTGGGGAGCATAGTGGTGCGCAGGCAGATGTGACACTAGAGGAATAACTGAGAGCCCTGCATCTTTCAGGCAACAAGAAGTTTGCTGAGTCACCAGGTAGTATCCTGAGCATAGGAAACTTCAAAGCCCACCCCCACAGTGACATACTTCCCCCAACAAGGCCACACCCACTCCAATAAAGTCACATCTCCTAGTAGTGCTGTTCCTTATGAGATTATGGGGGCAAGTTACAGTCAAACTATCATAATGTGTTTGTTGCTCATCTCAGACCCTCTGAGAGGACAGGGTAGAGAGCACATATGTGTATTTGCTTACATGTATATTTATAATATAATATGCATCCATACTTACACATCTACATTCTTTTCACATCTACGTTTATTTCTGTATTTTAATATGTGGAAAAGACCACGGATCCAAGCCGGTTCTCTCACTGAAGCCCAGCGCCTTCCATGATTCTAGCCTTCTGTGTGTAACTTCCATCCACTTAGTCTGACTGCATTCTGTATCACCTGTGGCCTGCACGGATGATTGTAGGGCTCCATGGCTGCCTCACTGCCATCAGGAAGTCTGGTTGTCCCCTGCCTCTTGTTACTGATCCCTCACAAGGCCTCTGCTTCCTGTAGAGGGACCCTATCCTCTGTCTCTCCGCCGCTGTTTACTTCCTGTGTGGTCCTCTGTGCCCCATGCGGCCTTCCTGCTTCCACATGCAAGGATGCAGCTGCCTTTCCCCTGATGAAGGCCCCTCTATGCAGTTCCCACACTCACCGCTTCACCGCTTTGGCTTCTCACCTCACAGGTGTCTTATTAGCTTTTGTACTGATGACCACAGATGGTGCAACTGAAGGCAGCAGAAAAGGATGCTGTCATGGTTCTGAAAGCCAGGAGCTGAGAGCACGGTGTTGGCCAAGTTGCTTCCTTCTGGAGCCCCAAGACAGAAGCTGCTGGACAGCACCTTCCCTTGCTTCTGGTGTTGCTAGCAGGTCTTGGTTCTGTGGCTTGGAGATGGATTACTCCCTTCCCCCTTCCGCTGCCTTTTGAGTGTGCCCTGCCAGAGTCCAGGTGTCCTCCACATTGAAGGACATTGGTCACATGGGATTTGAAGAATGGGCCTGTTGGGTTCAGTTTATACTACTTCGAACATAATTAAAGGGTCCTGAGTATACCACCCCAGATATTCTTGTTTGGTATTTTTCAAGTTAATGATTCTGAGAAACTTAAGCACAGGAGTAGACCTGGGAAGCTATGCTTTTGTAAAAACAACCCAAACCATACATCTAAAAGAAAATATTCATTAGAGAGTGTTTGGTCTGAGAGAATATATCTTACTACCTGAGACTATATCTGCACAACAATATTTTACTCAGCACACACACCTCTCCATACATATGTATCCACCACCCCTCACAAGCCCCAACTGCCTTTGCAGCTCAGGATGTTGCTTCTACTTCATTCAACTGATTCTTTTCGAGTCGCATGTTCAGTGGGATGCCTGTGTACGTGGATTAGATATGACACACACACACACACTTTCTCCCTTGTGGTAGGTTCACCTTAATCCAGGGTGGCTTCCTACTAATGTGAGTTTATCTGTAGAGACTCTCCTTTCCAAATAATGTCATATTCACAATTTTTGGTGCATGAGAATGTTGTGGGGCTGGGGGTTTGGGGGGAGACTTTTCAAGCTGGTGTATTTGCTTGCTCTGCTCTGCTGAGTGGGCGCTTAGATTAAGTCATTTGCCTGAGATGAGAAAGGAGGAAAGCAGGGAGATGGAATCTCCTTCGGCTGTGTCGATTAATATTGCTGTATTATTCCTATTTCTCATCTAAAGTTCAGGCCTTCTGCTGGCGTCAGAATGAATGTAGGAAATCCAGGACTTAGAGTAAGCATAGGTTAGCCTATGCAATGAGGGCGTTGGGCTTCAGTCTTCTGGATATTGTAACCTTCACTTTGTTCGGGAAATGTTTATACCTTCTGTACTGGCCACTTTAGGGTTAGGGTATGATGCCATCCCCCAACTGCCTAGCTTGAAACCTTGAACAGGACAACTGTTCCTTGGTGCAAGTTGCAGGCCAAGCGTGTGTCCTGAATCCCACAAGTGCTATTTGACTGGAGCACTTGGGATGGGTCAGTTACGACTGTCACTAACACAGTAGAAGACGTTTCGTTGTCATGGTCCACACCACCCAAGGGGAAGCCTGCTGTGGCACACAGTCCCCCGTAGGTTGTGCTTGACCCTTAATTACCTTGATGGCTGGAAAAACGGCTGCTTCCTCCACTTTATTTTTCACTTTAATGTTCTGCGCATCCTCATACAAATTATGCCTTTTATATTCCCGGTATTTCACACAGGAGCTAAGAAGCTCTTCCCTGGTACCTGGGATGTCTTAGAGGCATAGTGGCTAAGGCCACTATGATAAGTAAAGACAGTGCTGGGACCTATGGAGGTCATAATGACTCATTAAGGCGTTCCATGTCAGGGCCAGAAAAATGGATCAGTGGTTAAGAGTGCCTGAACCGGGATTATATTGCAGCCCTGACATAACAAAGCTGTGCACACTTGTAACCCCAGCTCTAAATGGGATGGAGACAAAGAGGACCTTGGGATCTTGCTGGCTTCTAACCTAGCAAGAAAACATGAGTCTCAGGACAAGGAGAGGCTTTATTTTAAAGGATTAGACAAAGATCTTGGGCTCCTGATGCCTTCTTCTGGCCTCTGTGTGTGCACACAAGTACATACACCTGCCCACTTGCACACACATGGATACATAGAATAATAATTTTTTTAAAGAATCTAGTTGAACATTGGGGCTGGGGATGTGGGTCAGCAGCTGGTAGAGTGCTTGAGGCATGAAACAACTGGGCATGGTAGCACACTCTTGTAATGCTACTGTCCAAAGGGTAGAGGTGGTCGGATCAGTTTAAAGTCACCCTCAGCTATATAGTACGAAGCTCTTCAACAACAACAAAACCCAGCAAAGTTCCATGTTGCTGAGAGTTGCATCTTACCCAGAGGACTGAGCCAGGAGGATCAGGAGCTTGAGACTAGTCTGGGCTATATGGTGACGTAATGAGACCCTATCTCAAAACTAAACTCCAACTTGTCAGATTAATTAGTTATGAACAGGACAAGATGGCTTGACATTAGCATCCAAATATTTTGTAGTGTTATCAATTAGTAACAGTTGGAACTCTGCTGGCCCTAATAAAGCTTCCTTAGGAAGGGACATTCAAATCTTCCCCCTGAAAGCCAAGAGAAGAAGTAATTTGGGATTGAGAAGTTCAGGCCAGACCGAACACTGAGATATTTAAGTGCTTGGGGGTAGTTCTCAGGCTTGGAATCTGGCACTCTTGTGAAGTCCTCGTCATTTTGGAGTGGGAAGCAATATGGCTCCCTAGCTTCCTGTTTCTCTTCCTACAAACTGGCAAGAAGTGGAGATCGGCAGAGAGGAAAGGGGCTGGGTCCTTTAGTGGCTTTCAACACCTGAAGTCAGTGTAAACGTGAATTTAACATCGGGGTGGTGGAGCATTAGGCTTCTGTGGGACGTCTGCTCTGGAAATAGCTCTCCAGGTTAATCGGAAAGAAGCCAGGCGGGGTACATGCTCCTCCTCCCCTGCTCTCAAGTCCTTTGGAAGACAAGGAAGCGTGTGCACTGGCCAGGTGACCCTGCGTTAGGAAGCAGGCTTCAGGGAAGCAACTGGAGAGTGTACCCAAGTGAGGCAACTGGGAAAACCCTCTCTTGTTCTTTTCCTCTCCCTGATTCTTAAAGAAAGGAGGAAAGAGAAAGGCTGGATAGAAGGAAGGCACTTTTGCCTTAGAGCACAGGGAGTGGGGAAATACTATTTTCAACACAGCTACAGAAGTAAAGCTATGCTTGGTCAGGGTGTGCAGTAGCTTCTGCAAGCCCTGTTTTTCAGGAAGGCACCAAAGGGGCTGGATAAAGGAAGTTGGAAAATGGCTTCCTATTAAATAGACTCGGTCCCTGGAGCTGGCACTGGGTTTGCTGTGCTGTATTTCCCAGCCCCACCCGTGGCCCCTGCTGCACAGGTTCCCAATGTGGATGTGTGTGAGATGGTGATACTCTGCCCTGTGGACCCCAGTTTGGCCTGCAAGTGTGTCTGTGTTCTTTACCCAAGGATTAAATAAATAAGGGTCTAAGAGATGACTGTTCAAGCCCCCCAGCTTTCATGATCAGCAGCTCTGTCTCCTTGAACTCTTTATTTAACCTTAAGTGCCTGCTCCTCCATCTGTAAATCAGAAGTCACAGCAGCACCTTCGTGCTGTGGGTGTGCTGAGCTAATGCTCTTAGTGCCTATCACTTGCACAACATAATTAAGCTCTTGGACTGGGTAGCTGTTGTTGTTCTTCTTCCTGGTGTGGGGAGATGCTGGACCTGACAGCTGGTGGTGTCTGCAGGAGCTTGCAGGTCTAGACCGGGATCATTTAGTTATTTACACTCTAGGTCCTCCACTTACCAACAGGTCGTGTTCTGAGAGGCGACTGAGCTTGGAGAAGATGAGTCAGGTTCTCACTGTAGTACCGTTTCAATGTCAGGTGCTTAACCTGCCTCTTCTGTCAGCTCCACAGGGGTGCCCAGTGGAGTTACTTTGTTTCCACCAGGTATCTGTTGGGTGACCATGACTGGGGAAGGTTAGATATGGCCTGGAAACTGTCTCTCCTTCTTTGGTGACAAGAATTGTCTCATCCATGCCTGCCACATTTGAGGGGTTAGGTGGACAAAAGTGACTGGCAACTTTCTTCTTGAAGTGTGTAGATAGAGTTGATTGTTGCAAGAGTCTGCTGGGTAGAATTGATCTATGCTTCTTAGGTGTGGTGTGGAAGAGTGCAGTCATATGTGTCTACACATACAGAAATGTCAGCAGGCTTCCAGCTCCAGAGGGACCTTTGTCCTGATGGATTAAAGCGCAGAAAATTGAAACAGACTAGAAGGCAGTGTTAGCCTGTGTTAAGTAACTGTTAGAGGCTGTGTTGTAAGTTCAAAAAAAGGGGGATGGGGCCTCAGTTTTGGGGTAGACACTGTAGAAGAGATAGCACTTGACAATCTGCAGAGGGCTGGTTGATTGGCTGGGCCTTTCCCAGAACTCCAGCCTCATGCATCTAATTGATCATTCAATATTATTTTGACTGTCCCAAGGAGATCTCAGACTGGTAGGCCAGAAACCAAGCTCGGCATGTCTTCAAGCCACATTGGGTTGCAGAAGCTGAGTGGCCATGGCTCCCATCTTGTCTGAAAATAGGAAAGAAGGTCACAGAGGTGCACAGAAGTTTGAAGGTGGAGGATAATTAGATATTTAGAAGGAAGAGCCTGTTGGTTTATGCATTCTCCATGAAGCAACTGGCAAGATCATTTGCTGCCATTGAGGGTGGAGGTGAACCCCAGAAGCCCAAAGTAGGCAAAAACTGAAGGGACTTATGTGAAAACAGAGAGGAGGAGCTGGGAAGCGAAAAGCAGGGGAGGCCTGCAGAGGAGGCCTGCAGAGGCTTTGAGAGATTGGTGGAGGTGATGAGCCATATGTTCGACCTTTCATAATCATTTGTGGCATGAACGAATGAGGCAAGGTGAGGAGACCCATTCATAATGAGGCCGTGGTAGAGCTATTGTGTTGGAATGTACATGGTGCCAAAGAACACTCTATGGTGGAGAAGCGAGAGAGCCAGGTCAAGTCAAGGAAAAGTGACTTGGGGAGCCTGCCTTTGGTCAGCAGAGCTAAGGCGTAGGGTTGCTAAAATGGTTCTGGGAGATATTGGAGACCTAGGAAGGGTCCTTGAAGGTCATGGTAAGAGGTTTGGACTATTCCAGAAAGACCATGGCAGCCTTGTTTCTGAGACTGCCAATTGTAACGAGGAAACAGACTGAAGGAAGAATGGTCACTACAGGGTTGCTGGGTGGCGCAGATGAAGAAGGCTGTATGGGTAACCAGGCTGTGCTGGTGAGGATGAAGAGGGTATGGTCATAGGGCAGCCCCATGGGAGCGGACTGCTAGGTGTGGCAGTCGGTGGGAAGGCCAGGGAAGTAGTAATGAGTGGTGAGGTCAAGTACTGAGGGGTCAGTCAAGAGTCAAAAGAGGAGGAGCTTTTTTCCCATGAGTGTGCCTGACCTGGGCTCCTTAATGTTGCCTTGGTCTCAGAGCTGCTCTTCAAGCCTGATGGGACCTCTCAGCAAACACATGAGCATTGCCGGTTATGTGCATCTTCAGGGCCTGCTCCCTGGCTGAAGAATTGCTCTTGTGAGGTTGTAACAAGAGCCACTTTGTGGGATGACCACCATGTCAGCTATCATACCCGAAACTGGAGATACTCTAGTGTCTTTTGAGCATGGAGACCCTAAGGCCCTTCTGCTGTGTGTTTATCGTAGTGATACAACAGTACCCGCTATGACCAGACGCTATTTCAAACCACATTGGGTACCAGAGGAGTCTGTGCCCAGAGACAACGTTGTTTTTTGTAAAATTGCTATGGTAGTTTAATGTCTTCCAAGAGGGCCCAGAACTCACCTAAATCAGAAATCATGGAACTATCATCTGTATGACTCTCAGCTTGGAAAGCGTGTTTTGTGATAGGGCATTCTGGAATTTTAATTTCCTATGCATTTGTTTTCCATTAGTAATGAGCTCCACTCACCATCAACCTCCCCGTATCCCATGACTCATTTGGAGATGTTTGTTAAACATCGGGGATGCGGAAGGCCATTAGATTAATGGGCACTAAGTGGCAGTGATTCGCCCGACTAGTGGCATATCAAAATTACTCCAGGATAATGAAAGTGATTCCTGTTCCCAAGCCCCAGAGAGTTTGCTTAGAGTGCAGCTGGGGAATTTTCTTTCGAGGTTCGCCAGGTGATAATATCTCACAGCAATTTTAGAGGCTGGGATAAATGCAAAGCAGAAAAGGTAACCATGGCTTGTGATGCTTTGGGGTGGCCATTTACCGAGTAATAGAATCAATAATTGAATTGCTTTTACCTTTATGGAGAAAACAATGGACTGGAACTTGTTCTTTGTGTGTGTGTTTGTGTGTGTATGTGTGTGCATGTGCACAGTAAGGTGGGGGTAAATGTGCACCTCTGTGTACATGCATATGGAGTCCAGTGTTTGTCAGTCTTCCTTATCTGTCTTGGTTTTTGAGCTAGGATCCCCCCTGAACTTAGAGCTGGTTCACCTAGGTTGCCTGGCCAGCAAACTCCAGGGATCTTCCTCTCTTTACCTCCCAGTATGGGAATTACGGATGTATGCGTTATGCCTGGCTTTTACAGGGATCCTGGGGAGCAGGTCCCCATGCTTTTGTGGCAAATATTTTACTGCTGAGCCATCTCCTCAGCTTGAAACTTGTTCTTTTTATTTCTTTTATTTGTATCTGTGTGTGCCTGAGTGTATATATGTGTACTACATGCAGACAGTGCCTGCGGAGGCCAAAACAGGGCATCAGATCCCTTTACAGACGGTTGTGAGCTGCTCTTGGTGGGTTTTGAGAGCTGAACCCAGGTCTTCTGGAAGAGTAACAAGTGATTTACTACTGAACCATTTCTCCAGCGCCCCCTGAAATGTATTCTTTAATGAATTGGACATATATTCTTTTAAAAGTTTCATAAAACAGTGAATTTGGAAATAAAGATGAAGTTGATGTAGATAGCATTAGGTTTTCCCCACTTTGTCTGGCACTCTGCTGAAATGTCAAAACATCTTTCTGGTTTCATGACTGACAGTTGTTGACTTACTCCTTCATGTTCCACCAGAATATGTAGAGTAATATGTACAAATACCACAGACGGAGAAATAGACATAGCCAAGTGTGAGGGTCTCAGAACCCTTAGCATGTCATGTCCGATTGTCTTGGCTCAGAATGTGATCTTTATGTGCAAGCAAATGCCAGTAAGTTTTTGTATATCCATTTATGTCTCTCAATAGCCCACAGGTTACTAAGGATGAATTTATTTCTTCTTGTCTCCCTGTATTCCTCGTTTGCTTCCTGTTTCCTGCCAACATTCTTTCTCCTTGTCTACACACACACACACACACACACACATAGAGTCTCTCTAAATGGTCAGTCTAAATACAATTCTTTTTAAACTTAATCAATCATAGGATTAGTATCAACCAGTATGCTAGAACACCCTATATGCTAAGATACAAAATAGAAATTTCTTAAAATTATGTTGACTCTATTTGTAGTGCCCTCTTATCTATTCTATTTTATACTTCAGTGCATTAAAATGAAATTAAACTTGCTGATTATAAACCAAGAATACCAGTCTTAATGAAAGCAAACAAACAACAACAGATCCCAAACAGACTGCACAGTGTCTTAGTGGGCTACGGCCAGAGGTTTGAGAACACAGTGGGTTCTGGAGTGGCCTTTGGAGGCAGAGGGTAGATTTGAACTTCATCTCCACCTCATCTTGAGGTCAGGCTAAGTAAGTGGCCTCATTTCCTGGGCTACAAGAGGGCAATGAGACATTGTACTCCAGTGGCTTGGTGGAAGGCCTAATGAAGTTATTCATGGAAAGCTTTCACTCGGCCGCTAGTAAGCCCTGAAATGAATACGATATTGAAAATTGTGATGACGTTCATGGCTCAGCTTCAGCTCCCTCCCTTTCCGGGTGCTTCTGCACTGAAGTTCTTACTGTTGCTGAGAAGCACACAATAGTTTGTGTGAGGAGTATAGAATATCATATAAGAAATGAACTTATAAGAAATAGGGAAAGCTTATTGCATGCTGAGGGAGAATTACTACTGGGAATTGCTGTCTTAGTCCTTTAACTTTACCGCAGTTTTTTTTTCCCTTTCCATTTCTGGAGGGACCATCTCCTCCCTTTTTCTCCTCTCCCCTTACCCCTACTCTGCCTCCCTTTTAATTTTTCTTTTTAACTTATTACCATCTTTGATGATGCTGTGCCCTTTTACTCATCTCTAAAATGTAAATAGTGATATCTAATGGTTAAGGCTGTTGTGTGTGTTCCTGAAGAGCAGCATTAATATCTAGGACTTGTTTCTCCTATGGTAGGTGACTCAGGAGCTTCCTTCACCTGTGATTTTGCATGGGTCGGTTTCTCTGTCCACATCAGCCACACCCTCTCAGCCCTGCTTTGGCACACTATTGTCTTCCTCATCTCTGCTGAACTTCTTCCCCCAGCATTTCCTCCCATCAATATGCTCTTCCTCTGTCACAATGCTTTCCTTGGAAGTCCAATTAATAGTGATTTATGTATTCCTTATGAACTGGTTAACTTAGTTGGCAATTAATCACAGACGAATCTCTGGTCTCCGCTGCATCATTTTATTATGATAATTACAGAATTATTAGTTAGCTTTATGTGATTTATGTCTCACATCCTCAGTTAATTTATGGCTTCCCAGAGGGTAGTGGTCATGTCTGACATATCTTTGAACACTCCCACCCACTCCAGCACTTAGCACAGTTTCCTGTAATACCATGCCGTAAGATCTACTGAGGGTAAACTGGAGACCCAGACGGCATGTGCCTGAAGACGAGAGTGCCCAGGAGCCAGCACCATGAGAGAAACTCTTTCACCAAAGAAATTAGATTGACACCAGCTTTTATCCCAAGAGCAAAACATCCTGGAGGCTGGAAAGAGGGCTGGGGACATAGCTCTGTGAGGAGGGCTGGTAAGTGACCAAGGCCCCCACGAACACTGTTTTAAAATGGTGTAGCTGCAGCAGAACTAGGGCAGGACATGACTGTCGCCAGCTTCCAGGACGCAGGCTCACACTTCGCTCTGTCCTTAGGCAGTTACCTCCTATCTTCCCTTCATCGCATCTGGTGTTTACCTGTCCTGCTGTGACTCATACTGTAGTGAGCTGATAAACTGTATAGAAAATTCGGGAAGGCAACAGTTGTGTGTTTTTAAAATTGTAATCTAATCTCTCTCTCTATCTCCATCTCTATCTATATATTTGTTTTGAGTCAGGTCTCATTGTACAATCCATGCTGACTTTGAACTTAACCCCCCTGCCTTGGCTTCCTGAGTACTGGAGTCCAGAGTTGTAGGATGCTTTACCATGCTTAGTCTATGGTGGGAAGCTGCATGTTTCTGTCTGAGTAAAAATGTCTTGATTTCATCTTTATTCTTTAAAGGAAATATGTCTGAGCATAAAATCCACAAAACAATCATTTCCTTTAAAACTTTTTTCTTTAAAATTAGTTTTGCATTGTGTGTGTGTGTGCCCGCTTGCATGCACATGCGTGTGTGCAGCCACAGAGCACGCATGGAGGTCAGAGCACAACTGGCAGGTGTTACCTCTCTGCTTCCATTGTGGTGTGGTGGGGACTGAGATCAAGTCATCTTGCTTCGTGGCCCATGACTTTGCTAAACCAAACCAGCCCGAGAGTTTTCTCGAAGACCTTCTGTCTTCCATTGTTTTTGTGGAGCATTGACCTATAAAGCGTACAGGTCTGGGATGTTTTAATGTTTTATGACCTTTTTTAAAAATTTATTTAGGTGTGGTTTTTATTTGTGTCTGCCCATTTGGGGTTTTCAATGACTTTTTAGTCTGTGATTAGCAAATGTCTGGCCATGGTCTCCTCCAGAAACGCTTTCACCTCACTCCTTCTCCTGTCGGCACAGACTGTCAAGTTACCTGTGTTTTAAACCCTAAAGTGTTTTCTTCGTGGAGTTTATGGTCTTCTTCTTACATGTTTTCACCTTTCTGCCTTTCGTTTCCTTCTGTATCTTTCCTTTGACCTGTTTTCAGTTCACATATTATCCCTCCACCCCCTGGTATCAAAGCTATTTTTAGGCCCATCTATGAGTTCTTAATTTTAATGACATCCATTAATTCTATAATTAAAAATTTTTAAATAGCTTAGCTAACAAATATTTTCCACCTTTGCCTTTTATTTCCTAAACATATTAGGCACAGGCACAGCTGTTTTTAAAACCGTCCGAGGGCTGGGTGGGGTGCTTCAGGCTTTCAGTCAGAATCTGGGAGGCAGAGAGAGGTGGGTCTCTGTGAGTCTGAGTCCAGCCTGGTCTACACAGTGAGACGCTGTCAAAAATAAAGGCCTGAAGACATTGAGTCTGTGTCTTTGTACACCACTGTATCTGTTTAAGACCTGTGTCTTTATCCCACGGGCCTGTTTCCATCCTTCATTATTTCTCTTGACTTTCTGCTTGATGCTGTTTATATTTCCAGCCCTAGTGACTCAGTGCTGGTGACTGCCTATGAAGAGCTGCAGAGATCATGGTTAACTCTCGGATAATGTTATTTTCTTGAACACAAGATTTACATTTACTTTTTGGAAGCTCTAGTCTAGTTTAATTTGATTAGAAGTTGAGATGATTCAAAACTGGGTTCCCATCTTTACTTGGTGAGTTTCCACTTAAGTGTGTATGTGTGTGTATGTGTGTGTGTGTGTGTGTGTGTGTGTTCAGACGTGTGGGCACATTATCTGTGTGCATCTGGAAACCTCAGGTCAACATTGGCTCTCTGCCAATTGCTCTCTCTTTTATTTTATGAGACATAGTCTGTCATTGAGCCTGAAGCTTGTCAGTTCTGTTAGTCTTGATGGCCAGCAAGCAAGCCCAGAAGACCCTTCTGTCTCCATTCCCCCCAAACTAGCTTTATAGAGTGTGCCACACCCAGCTCTTTATCTGTGTATACTGTTTCTTCTTATGTTGACTCTTGGGATCCAGCTAAGACCTCAATGTTGCACAGCAAGTGCTTTACTGACTAAATCATCTTCTGAGCTCATCTATTTATTTTTATTTACTTTTATTTGTCTTATTTTATGTTCACTTGTGTGTGTGTGTGTGTGTGTGTGTGTGTGTGTGTGTACACAGGAGTGCAGGTGCCCTTGGAGACTAGAGGCATTGGATCCGCCTGGAGCTGGAGTCACAGGCAGTTGTAAGCCGACTTGGGTGCTGGGAAACAAGTCTTGGTCTTCCAAATAAAAAATAACAGCAAGTGCTCTTAACTGCTAAGCTACCTCTCCAGCCCCACTGAGTTATTACTTACTTAGGAAAGCTCCAGGGCTTCCTTTTCCTGGCCGAGTGCTGGTCTTCAGTGGTTGCCTTAGTCACTTGAATGAGCCCCAAGTTCTGATCAGCTTCTGAGCCTCACAACCTCCTCCCAGGAGTCGGCACTGACACTAGAATGGTTAGACATCTCTAGGAGAACAGAACATCAACATGACTGAAATTGTATTTTAGGCAGATGCATGTACTGGTGGCATATAAGAAAGAGAAACTAGAAAAGAAAATGTCAGAATGTTAGAGAGGCCATTGGCCACCCTAGTGGACGGCTTTCTAGAGGAAGAGGTAGACCTGGGCTTCCCGCATTGTATAGACTTGATGGAATCTCAGCTGCCCTAGTAGGTTGCTTTTCAACAGTTCTCCAACCTACCTCTCTATAGGGATTGGTATGTCCTAAAAGTCCCTCTCTCCTAGGGCTTCAATATTTGAATAATAAAACTCTACAAAACCTTAGTGGTAATACCCAGTACATCTGAAGCTAATAGCAAAGGCAGTAATGGATAGTATTGCTATCCCAAGAACTACATCTCAGTTATTTAGCTGGAAATTAAACATGGTGGCTGACAGCACTATTCAGGACCATGATGACATTGTCAACTTCATGGGGGGAGGACCACGCCATGGCGTGTTAATCACAAGTACCTTGCATGGCTTTATGCAGTGGCTTCGACACCACTGATTAACCAAAGAGTGGTTCCATCTTATCATGGGTTTTGCTTCCTGTGGTTTCTATTGCCCTGGGTCAACTGTGTTCTGAAAATATTGTATAAAATTCCATAAATAGACATGAAGTTTTAAATCACACATCGTTCTGATTGGTAGAAGGATATTCCATGCCTGTGGCTCTATTCCACCTGCTCAGTAAGTCATCCACGTGTCCTGTGTGTCTGTGTTGTGTGCTACTTTGTCATTAGATCCATCTGAGTTAGCAGATCAGCTGTCACAGTATTGCTTTGTCTGCATTCAAGTAACTCTTATTCTACTTAAGCTGGCCTCACAGGGCAAGGGGCAGTGAGGCTAGCTATCAGTGAGCTTTCTGGAAAGAAAACAGAAAATATTTTCTTCATATTCAAAGATAAGAGCCCATACCATGGTCTACATGTGGTGGTCGGAGGGCAACTTTGTGGAATTGGTTCTCTGTTTTCCACTTTTGTGTGCTTCCCCGCACTTAGCCAACCCTGGTTAGTTGGAGAAATTTAGCTTTTTGTTTTCTAGGTAATTTTAAAAGCAAGGATAATGTCATCACTTTTTTTAGAGGTAGCTATTATAGATTCTAGGGCACTTCTGTCGGAATGTAGGGCTCAATGACTCCTCAAAGGACAGAGCACTAAGAACAAAGCGAAGACACATTCTCCTTCAGCTACAGTGTGTGACGGTCTCAGTAGGCATGTGCGTGTCATAAACAGTGGGAGAAAAACAATGAAAATAAACACAGGAAGCTCTTAAACATTTGTATATGTTTCTTCACATATCTTAGTTTCTTTTGCATTCCTGAAACAAAACACCTGAAGTTGTATCTTTATAAAGAAAAGACTGGTATTAGGCTTGACGTTGTGAAGGTCTAGGAGCATGGAGATGGTAGAGACCTCTGGCAACAGTGACAGAAAGTGTTTGGAATGAAGATTGAGGGGAGATGCAAGGCCTTCTTACAAAAGTCTTCCCTTTTTTATTCACGGTTGCTTTTTGTTTCATGTGCGTGGGTGTTTGCCTGCATGTATGTCTCTTCACCATGTATGCAGTGCCTGCAGAGGCCAGAAGAAGACATCAGATTTCTTGGAACTGGAATTACAGACCGTCGTGAGATGCCGTGTGGGTGCCAGGAACCAAACTCTGCTCCTCTACAAGAGCAGTTGGTGCTCTTAACCATTGAGCCATTTCTCCAGCTCCCTTACAACCGCACCCTCAGGAATTGACCTGTTCCAGAGACAGCACTGATCTACTCATGACACTAGAGGTGCTGTAGCCTAATGACCTCTTCGTAGCCTCTATAGCTTGAAGTTGCACCAACTAGGAACCAAATTTCTATCATATGAACCTTGGAGGGATAAACCAAACAACTAGTGTTTTGGGTAAGGAAGAGATAAACTTTGAATCTGGGCTGAGCTGAACCCCTGTTAGTGATGGGCCAACAGACGGATGAAACACTAAAGTCTGGCAATGAGATGAATGGAACAGATCAGCCTGCCAGAAAGACCATTGGAGGATGCCACAGAATATCCAGGCTATTCATATGGAGCAATTAAAGAGCATCTGGATCCTGGCTTCTCAGAGCATGGTCTAGGGACCTAAGAGCTTATTAGTTTTCTCTCTGGCATTAGAGGATGTTGCACAGTGGCCTTCCAGGACCTGCTGTTCTCTGTCTTTGTTTTTTCTTCTTTCTGGGTTTATTCTTGGGGCTTCCATAGTGCAGACAGCATAGCTTAAAGCAGTAGCAGTGTGTTTACCGCAGTTTTACCCTGAGTCAGAAATCAAGGTGTTAACCGGGCTGTGCTTTCTTGAAGGCTTGAGGGGAGGCTCTATCCTTGCTACTTCCTGACTCTGGAAGCATTCGTTGGTTTAGGGAAAGATCCACCTGGTCTCTGTTGCTGCCTTCATGTGGCTGTCTTCTCTCCACGTCTGTGCCCATAGTTCCTTCCTGGTGTGTGTCTTTGTCTTTGGTTTCCTCTTAGAATGGCATCAGCTTCCAGTGAGACTCTGGTGAGGTCATTTTCACCAGTAGATAAATATATAGCTTTGATGTTTTAAAATGGCTTGTTTAATACGGGCTGTTGATTAATACTGAATTTACACAGGATAAAGTGGCATACACCTCTAATCCCAGCATCCAGGAGGCAGAGGCATGCCAATCTCTGTAAGTTAGAGGCCAGTCTGGTCTACAAATCGAGTTCCAGAGCAGCCAGGGCTACGACCCTGTCTCAAAAATAACAACAAAATGAACTCACAGCCAAGCGTATGTGTACAACACCGATATGACTCCTGCCTACATCTCTGAGAAAGTTTTTCTGACTACCATTTATTTTCCCATAAGACACAGCACAGACGTGTGTGTGTGTCTGTGTGTGTGTCTGTGTGTGTGTCTGTGTGTGTGTCTCTGTATGGCTGTGTATGTGTCTCTCTGTGTGTGTGTCTGTATGTGTGTCTGTGTGTGTGTGTCTGTGTGTTTGTGTGTCTGTGTCTGTGTGTGTCTGTGTGTGTCTCTGTATGTCTGTGTGTGTGTCTCTGTGTGTCTGTGTGTCTGTGTGTTTGTGTGTGTGTGCGCGTGTGTGCGCACACATGCTTAGAAATACAACACAGTACTTCAGCACTGCTTTGGGGACATTTTAAATGACAAGGTGATTGACCAACAGCACAGAGGAATTTAACATGTCCTACTAAGTAGACTGGAAAAGACTGTGATTTGCGATAGGAGAGGGGCAGAAAGAAGGTGGAGTGTTGCTTTGTTTGACCCCAGCTGGCTGCATCCATACTGGGCATCTTTCATTTCCCCCTTTGGTACAGATCCGTAATGACCAGGAAAGCATTGTAAAGATGGGTTTTCCAATTACAAATACATTTTTAGAAAGATAATTCTCACGTGCAGAACTTTGAAATAATGTGCACCAGCTCTACAAATAGGTTATTTATGAATGAAAATGGAAGGAGCCATACTGCAGAGATTTTGCACTGGAAACAGGGCTGCTCAGGTATGCGTCTTGCACTGCCCTGCCACTGAGTTTAGGCATGCCAGCTCTTCTCTTATATTGCCACCTCAGAAGAAGAATCTGCTTCGATCTATTCATGACTCCTGTGACTGTCCCTAATTTTGCTATTCTGTCCCCACTTCACGTCTTGAGGTCTTCTTCTGAGGGGAGATTTGAGTAGGTTGCGGCCACCACTCGGCAGGGCACAGCCTTTACTGTGGCGGCAGCGTGCGTAGCTTTCCCCAGTGTTTCCAGAGCCCTTTGGTAACTCCGTGCACTTATACACAGGGTTCTTCATGTTTCTAATTCCCTTCTTTACCGAGTCCCGAGTCCTTTAAGAATCAAGACGTCAGAGAGTGTTTTACCATATCCAACTCCCAGACTCTCAGTTTCAAAGATCTTTGAATGGATGGATGATGAATGCATGCATGGCGGGAACAGTTGGGGATTCATGAAAAGCAGCTGCATTGCTGACTGCTCATCACCATCACATGTCCTTTTGTAAGGTCTCTAAGGTTCCCATCACTGTCTCAAAGAATGGCCACCTGGAGCCTGCAGATGTTGCACAAGGTCACAGTTCCGTAGCAGCTTTGCCTGGCTTGCTTAGAACTTGTGTGGCCCTTGTGTCGAACACTGTAAAGCCAAGGCAGAACCTGGCTTTACAGAATTACACATTTTACTCGAAGGAGTGGGGTTCATCCTCTCAGAGAGTTCACGATTTGCCTGGGAAGAGAAACTGTGCACAGCTGAGGAGTTTATAGGTATAGTAAGTGATGAGATGAAAGCCAGGACTTAAACAGCTGCCCTAAAGCAATGACTGCCTCTCAGATCATCAGAGTAAGATCTGTGGGTGGTGTAGGAGTTGGAGGAGGAAGGGCGACTTCAGGCTGGAGTGATCTGGAATGACCTTTTGGAGAAGGAGTGTAGAGCTTAGGTCTTGGAAGATGCAGGAAGATTGACAAGGCCAAGTAGGAAGGGAGAGTTTGGTGTGAGCAAGAGGCACAGTGGGCTTGAGCTTTGGGAGGGGTACAGAGAAAAGATGGGTGGTTCCCATGTACAAAGGTGAGGCCCTTGATGATTCACATAATGGTGCTTGTTCTCTTGGCATGTGCTGGGGACAGAGCATAGGGGAGAGCTTGGTAAGATAGAGGGGAGAAAAATGAGGCCCACATTCATCTGTATGGACTTTTCAGTTAATTTTGGAGGAAAAGAGTGAAAGAAATGAGAGGGCTCCAGGTTGGAGAGGGGACCGTACTGTCACATTGCCTGCGAAGTCTTGTAGAGTGGAAGCCCAAGTCGGCGCCATCTTTGCTTTCAGGTGTCAGGGTGAATGTAAATTTTCAGACATAAGCATCACGAAGACGTAGGGTGGAAAGTTGGACGTGACTTTGTCCGTGGTTCCATGGTAGCTGTGTTTGGGTGGGAAAAGGACAGACTACCACAGGAGGAGTCTGGTAGGAGTGGACAGGCATTGTATAGTTGGTGGGAGACAGATATGCCAACCATGCAAGTGCTTTTCAAAGGGAGAGCGGCTGAGCCAGAGCTGGGAGACTGGCGTTGAAGAATGCTGGATGGAGTGGCTAAGAGATGGCACTGGGGTAGATGGAGAAGCAGAGATGAGAATAGGGCAAGGGGCCTGTGATCTCTGTGATCATGGTGATCTAGTCAGAAGGCATGACTAGTCGGTAACAAACCTTTAGTGAAACCAAATTAACCAGTGCTCTAGTGCCAGTGTCGAGAGGTCAATTGTTTATACATCTGGATCCTCCAAGGAATGTGTCGGTTACCATAGTTTGCTTCAGAACTGTTTGCCTGGCATTTACTTGGCATTTGGAAGGTGAAATATTTGTCCTTGAATGTCTGATATGTTGACAGTTATGCTGCACAACCAGCTTAGAGAGGATGGGGGTGGGGAAAGCTTGGCTTGAGGCAAAGGCCGTAGTCAGACATATGGCGCACCATGCCCATAAAACTCTCTTCAGCCGAGAGTCAGCATAGAGACTGTCAGGCCTGGGCCATTTTGCCACCTATTGAAAGATCAGGTTGGGTGAAGGAGCAGGTGGCAGGAGAGCTACCAACTCCTCCTAGGAAAGGATCATGCCAGGGGTGTAGAACGTCGTGGTGCAGATAAGAGAGCTGCAGAAATACCCATTGCTCTGCTTCTCTTCTACCACAGGGTACCATGCCGGTGGAAAGGATGCGAATGCGCCCATGGCTGGAGGAACAGATAAATTCAAATACGATACCGGGGCTAAAGTGGCTGAATAAGGTAGGTATGTTGGCTGTGTGTGTATGTATGTATGTATGTATGTATGTATGTATGTATGTATGTATGTACGTATGTGCATTGTTGGGGGAATGAGAGAAGAGGAGAGAAGAGAAAAGAGAAGAGGAGAAGGGAAGGGCGAAAGGAAGGGAAGGAGACATTGTTGAAAGTGCCCACTGGACCACCAATAAAGTTGTATTCTGAACCTTTTGCTCATTCATACAGGAAACACTCAGCTAACAATGATCACAAAACATGAATTTTTCATGTCAAAAAGGTTTTGGTCACATTTCTGAAATAATGTGGTCTACAGAGAAAGGCTGAATTTAGGGAGGAGAAGGGATGAAATCCAGGTGATGGACACGCTAGACATGAAGGAGGATATAAAGATAATTGTTTTTCTGGTTTTCATTGATTTTATCTTTTTATGGTGGATAAGTACATAAAAATACAATGGATGGGAGAAGGATAAAATCTGCCATGAAGCCCCACAGCTTCAGCACGGCTGCTCTCAGCATTCAGAAGCTCACCGAGATGTACAGACTTTGGGTCTGGCTAATCTCCCTACGTGATGCTTTTCTCTTGCGAGTTCTTTATAGTAAAATTTAACATCTTTTTAAAGTTGATTTTTTTTGTCATCTTCTCAGACTGTCATCTCATCCCGAGTACCAGCTGTAGCCTTTGGTTTTCAGGTGACTTTATGAAGCTCCTTTTGTGGTTTCTCCTCTGCCCCTTGCCCTTCTGCCCCTTCCCTCAGGTGCCATCTTTGCTGCTCCAATGGCTCAGGCACTAAAGGACAAAGGGGCATCACAGTGGTGTTTGTTTTTGTCTGAGTGGAGGATCTTAACCTTTGAAAGGTTCTTTATTTCAGGAACTTTTGCTCTTTTTCCTTAAAAAAAAAAGTACTGTCATGCTGGGTGTGGTGTTGCTTACCTTAATATCCAGAACTTGGGAGGCAAAGGCAGCCTGGTGACCATCTCTGAGTTTGAGGCCAGTCTGGTTGACAGGGTGAGTTCTAGGCCAGCATGGATACACAGCAAGACTCGGTCTAGAAAAGAGACACAAAAGTACTGTCACGATATGTACACCCACTTACCCTAAATAAGTAGTTATTAATCATTTGCATTTCCCCAAATGTGCACACACACGCACGCATGCACATGCATATGCATGTGCACACACACGCACATTTACTTTGTTAACCACAGCACTCTCAACTTGCCTAGCTATTAGGGGTAAATCAAGGAGAGATAATGTGGGCAATTTTGCTCTAATCTAAAAATGCATGCTTACAGACTAGAGCAGTGGTTCTCCAGCTTCCGAATGCTGTGCCCCTTTAATCCAGCCTCTTATGTTGTGGGACCCACTGCCATAAAATTATTTTCATTGCTACTTCATAGTAATGATTTTTCACTGTTATGAATGATAATATAAATATCTTCTATTCAGGCTATTTGCTGTGTGACTTCTGTGAAAGGGTCATTCAACCCCAAAGGGGCCACAATCCCACAGGCTGAAAAATACTGGTTCAGAGTAACAGCTATGTAGACTACCTTATGCTTTCACTAAAGAGCCCCAAGGGAGGATTTTTTTTCCTCCTTCCACCAAGAACAACAACAATTCTGAGCACACATCTCTTCTTTTCCACCCTAGTCCCCTCGTCTTCTAATCTTGAGGACATGGTGAATGAGTTAATGAGTCAGGCTTTATTTTTCCACCAGGTGTAAGAGCTTAAAGTTAGAGAGAGATCGTGGCCTGCTTTTAATGAGTAAAAAAAGATACTGTAGAGTAATTTAAAAAAAAACAAAACTTCTGGTTTCGTTTTATCTTTTTAGATCCCTCTGAAATTTTATTCTTTCTCTTGCCCATTTATTTTGAAAATAGTATTACTGTAGTTGGAGATTTGCTTGAGTCTTTTCTGTAATAAAGTGGACCACAGAGGAAATAGAAATAAATAAACCTCTTAACTGGCTTCACTTGTTCTGTCAGGTACTGGAACGTTTGTGGCAAGCAATACTTTTTTTTTTCAAGCTTGCAATATCTATAGTTAGTTGAGGTTTAGGTATATAGTTAGTCTCTTCTAAAAATACAAACAAGAACTCAGGTCACCCTTGATTGCTCAGCTAACAGCAGTACAAACATGGGTGAAAAGGAAGAGGGTGGTAATTCAGAGACAGTATGGGGAGATGCAGGGGGACAGATCAGAGCAATGGCAGCTGACTTTGCTAAGTATTTTGTGCTACTTCCTCTGCTAAGCAAAGCATTGCATACATCAACTCACTTAATCCCTACTCTGAGAAAAGGCTGTTATTTTTAATGCTGTAGATCAGGAAACTGAGGTGCAGAGAGGTAAGCAGGACTCATTTGGACTCATGGTGTGAGATTGAAGTATGTGTTTCTCAATTCTCAAGAAAAGCAACTGATCTCTTTCTGCTATTTCTTTTTCTAACCTGAGTTTTCTATTCTCACTTTTGGTTTGTCCTGAACCACATCTGTATGTGGAGAACATGGGTTATCGTTGTTCCTTTTTTGTCAAGTAGCCACTGACAACCATAGTTAGGTGTTCTCTGCAGAAGGCTGACCAGTAGTCTGTACCTTCAAAGACCCATTTCAACCTCTAGAACTTGGGAATGTAACCTTATTTGGAAAAGAGCTTTTAGATGCAATAAGGACTTCAAGATGAGAACGTCTGGACTATCTGCCTGGGCCCTAAATTCAAGGGCAGGTATCTTTAGAAGACACAAAAAACCACACCCACACAGAGGAAAAGCTCTGTGAAGACAGAGCGGGTGCAATGAAGCCACAGGCAAGGGACTTCTAGGTCTAGCAGAAGCTGCAAGAGGGAGGAAAGACTCTTCTAGGAGTTTTGAAAAAAAAATGAAAGCCTGCCAACACCTTGATTTTGGATTTCTGACTTTCAGAACTGTAATAGAATGTATTTCTACTCTAAACCACCCAGGGTTTGGTCATTTTTTTTTATAATAGCCCTACAAAAAAGTCTACCTATCAGTACTTCCTCCTTTATGGAGTTGCCTTTCCACTGCCCACCACCCCCAATGGTGGTGTGATAAAAAGGCCCTGTGCTACAAACTCTGCCTTGTTCATATTTTTCTGCTCTAGCCAGAGATGATAATTTCTCATTGTATAACGAAACCCTTAGCATGCTCAGGCGACCCTCCCTGCTAGGCTCCCTTCTCTGTCTTTTGGCATCACAATTCTCTTCCTAAAGAAGAGGAGGGAAGGAGACCTCCTTGTCATCTTACAGGTGCTTTTGCTAGGACTGGACCTGAGGCCATCTGACTGAAAGGAGCATGTCGCTGGCTCTAGCTACCTGAGTTTCTCAGTACAGCATTGATACAGGAGTGCCTAGGCTGAGGGTCTGAGGGTCCCTGTTAGGCAGATGACCCACAAGGGCTAGGGTACAGCAGCTGTGTGTCTGTGCACATGGACAATACAGGCCTGAGATGGGCCAGGATATTTTCTGTTCCCACGGGGATCTTTATATAGGTTTTCTCTAACTTAGGCTTGTTGGCACTCATCTGTCACTGAGAGCCTGTTGTTTTTCCCTCACAAGGACTTCCAGAACCCTCTTGGTATTTTGAGTGGTTTGCGGTCTTCCCAATATTTTGTTTCCTGTTGAAAATTGTTGGGATTCTAGGTAAAGGAATGTCCTAGCCCTAAGACTTTGGGTCCAACTTGTTAAAAACACACAAACAAACATACAAAAATCTAGAAGCTTATTTAAGGAACTAGGATACTCCTATCAGACCTGACCTACTTCCCCAAACAGCACTAACCCATTTGCAAGGGCAGAACCTATGATCTGACTATTCTCCACTGGACCCCCATCACTTAAAGGTTCCATCATTTCAACCTATTCACACTGCAGACTAAGACAGCCTTGCAAGAAACACTCAAGCCACATCCAAACCATAGCAGTTGATATTCAGAATGCATTTTTTACCGATGCCTGGAAGCTGTCGGTTCAGGGCATGGCTGTCCTGATGGTTACGCTATGTACAGTGCCAGACCCAGTGCCTGACCAAGTAGGAGGCTCTCTGTAGTGGGGCTTGTGATCCTGTGAATGAAGGTAATAGGCCCAAATTCGTGGGGTTGGCTACTCTCGTGTCTATCTCTAACGAAGAGTCTGTAGGATGTTCTTAGACAGACACAAGCAGGTGATTAATTAAGTCTTAGTTTGTTTCCACTTCCCACTTCTAATAAAATTGAAGGATATCTGTCATGTAGCGGGGTCCAGTGGCAGTGGAAGAGTCCAGACAAACATCTAGGATGTTGTCAAAGCAGCATCTGTATCACCTGTGCATGAAGCCCTGGAAGGAGCATCTGCTTCTTATGACAGTGTTTGCAGATGACATAGTCTGACTTAATCATATGTTGAGAAGGAATAGGAGGCCAAATTCTCATATGCCCATATCTGAATTTCTTGCTTCTTGCTATATCTTTCCTGTGTGGGTAGGGGGTGGTATCTTAAAGCCATTGGATGATGGTGTACATCTGTAAGATTTAGGATATTTTCTTACCTATCTACTAGATCACTGTAAATTGAACAAAGTAAATTGTAATTTTTTCTAGTATCACTGTCCCACTTATATTCGGATCCCTTGTGTATTCACAAGATAACTTTTAAAAATAAGTTATTTATTTTTTGAGATTATAAATATAATTATATCACTTCCTCTTTTTATGCCCTCCCACCACCCCCAACTCTCTTTTAAATCTGTGGCCTCTTTTTCTTCAACTGTTTTTTAAATGTCTATTCCTAAACACAAAAATTCAACCTGCTTAGTCAGTATGTTACATGTATATATGTTTTCAGGATCGACCATTTGGATGACTGGCTGGATAACCTGTTAGTGTGCTTCTCCCTGGGGAAGACAATTTCTCTTATTCTCAACATTCCTTGGGTGCCTGTGGCTCTTATCTGGGGTTGAAGCCTCCTGAGCTTTCCCCCTTCCACACTAGCACATCCATTGGTGTACCATCTGTGTCAGACATATCTTGGAAACACAGTCTCACAGCAAACTCCCTATTCCTTTGGCCCTTACAATCTTTTTCCCCCCGTTATGCAGTGATCCCCGAGTCTTAGGTGCAAGAATTGTGTGGTTGATGCAGCAGTTAGGACTGGGTTCTCCAACTCTGCCTTTTGATTGATTGTTTTCTGCAGTGGTCTCTGTCTGTGGCAAAGAGTTTCCTTGGTGATGGATGAAAACTACACTTATCTGTTGGCATTAGAACAAATATTTAGGACGTAGTTAATGATTGTGCTGGTTTAGCAAAGTGGAGGTTGGAGATTCTCCTTGAAGATCCTTAATTTCACTATTGCTGGGTAGTTGCCTGGGTTTTCAGTACTGGACATGATTTCCCTCTTGACGAGTAGATCTTATGTCCAGAGTCCAACTAGAGATTTGTTGGTTACCACCAAGGTATTATGTGCCACTACAGAACCTTTAGGGTTAGCACATAATTCTGGTCATCCTTGTGCTTCATAGGGGTCAAAACTGGGCAGGATTTTTGGCTGCCTCCCTCCTTTGGGATGGTACCTTTTTGAATCCATGAGAGCTAGTCTCCAGGGAGAAAGCTTGCAGGTCAGATCCAGCCAGCTCAGGGCTTCTGGATCCTTTGTCCGAAATGCATAGTGTCCTAAGCAATAGGGACTTGGCTTCCACCTTAGAGCTGGGGTGGGGTGGGATGGGCAACTAAAGGCAATAGAAAGAGCTTATATGTTTTGAGGATCTCTTAGACAACCCTGACCAACAACTCAAAAGAGGGCTTCTTATGCCTGTTGCTGGCGTTTTTTCAGGTCATCTATGTCTCTTGAGGGGAAGGATTGTCATCCTAGATGGGAAAATTTCATTCAAACTATGTATGTATATCTACATACCAACATACATGTATTACTCTTTGTAACATGCATGTAAACTCTTTGCAACAGCCAGAGACCACTGTAGAAAACAATCAATCAAAAGGCAGAGTTATGGAACCCAACCCTAACTGTTGCTTCTACAACACAATTCTTGTACCTAAGACTCAAGAATCATTGCATGAGAGAGGGAGGAAAGATTATAAGAGCCAGAGGAATGGGAAGTTTGCTGTGAGATTGTGTCTCCTAGAATATGTTAGAAAGCATATTTTTAAATAAATAGTTAATTGTATGATTCCTTGTGGCTTTTTTCAGAACCCTTACTGTTATTTTACCCTCCTCTATCCTTCTGTGGCATTTCTTCCCTCCCCCTTCCTAGTTAGAACTCCCATGTTTTTCCCATCCCCCACTTCAGATCCCTTTTACCCTGCTGTTCTTCTCTGTTGCTATCCCACTCCGACCCCTTCATTGGTCCATTTCTACCTTCCTGGTTTCTGTGGTTACTCCATGTTATATACCCACACCTGAGGAATTGGCGCTAGAAAACTCGGATGAGAGAGATCATTTGATGTTTGTCTTTCCAGCGCTGGGTTACCTCACTCCGTACGATCTTTTCTAGTTCCATCCATTTACCTGCAAGTTTCATGATTTCGTTTTTCTTTACAACTGATTTCCAGAGTGTATATGGATCACATTTTCATTGTCTGTTCATCGGTTGAAAGATATTGATGTTGTTTCGAATTCCTAAGTGTTGTGCGTAGAGCAGCAATGAACAGACTGATCAAAATACCTGTGGAGTAGGCTGTGCCATGGGGTGGTGAAATTGGGTCATGTGGTAGATCTGCTTTTAGCTTCCCCACAGTGATTCCCAGAGTGGTTGGACTAGTTCGCAGTCCTCCCAACGGTGAGTGAAGTCTCCTCTTTCTCCACATCCCTTCTCCAGCAGTTTTTGTCAATTGTTTGTAAACCTTTGCCATTCTGACTTTGGTGAGATTAAATCTCAAAATTGTTCTGATTTGGATTTTCCTAATTTCTAGGGACAATGAACTTTTTTTTTTGAGGTATTTCTTAGACATTTTTTTTCCCTCTTAAGAACTGTATTCAGATTCAGGTTCATTTTTTTAATAGTCTTTTAAAAAATATTTATTTATTTATTATGTATACAATATTTTGTCCGTGTGTATGCCTGAAGGCCAAAAGAGGGCACCAGACCCCATTACAGATGGTTGT
>LOEQ01002621.1:112015-133985 GCA_001685075.1 Bramus lutescens | reverse complement strand
AATACAGTAATTCCCCCCCCCCACCAATAGCAGTGTTGGAAACTCTCCAGCATTTTAAAATATTGTCAGTTAGGTCTCTGTGCGTGGTTCTGTATAGAGGTCTCCTTGAGACGGCTGGGCCCTTTTCTAGATTTCACTGTGTGAGACCCTGCAGTGGAAATGCTCTACAAAATACACCTTTCCACCTTAACCATCCAACCCCACCACATTCCACAGAATTCAAGACAGCAGGACAGAGACTCTACATCTAGAGGGCAAGAGACAATGTGTGGATTAATAGGGGATTACACAACTACGGCTCTGAATTTAGATGCAGTGAACCAAAAGTTCCTTGGCAAAATAGTTGAATTCCTTTCTTTGGTTCCCTCACTTGTAAAATGAAAATTAGAAGCATCTACTTAGCCCCTTGGTCAATTGCAAGAAACAAAAGTGAGCCTCATGTAGACATCGTCAGATGTGCAGGGTACAGGTGCAGTCAGAGGGAGGGCTACCCACATAAACATGCATCGTCAGGTGTGCAGGGCACAGAGGTGGTCAGAGGGAGGGCTACCCACATGGACATGCATTGTCAGGTGTGCAGGGCACAGAGGTGGTCAGAGGGAGGGCCTACCCACATGGACATGCATCGTCAGAGGTGCAGTGCACAGGTGTGGTCGGAAGGAGGGCCTATTCACGTGGACATGCATCGTCAGGTGTGCAGGGCACAGAGGTGGTCGGAGGGAGGGCTACTCACGTGGACATGCATCGTCAGAGGTGCAGTGCACAGGTGTGGTCGGAAGGAGGGCCTATTCACGTGGACATGCATCGTCAGGTGTGCAGGGCNTGGACATGCATCGTCAGAGGTGCAGTGCACAGGTGTGGTCGGAAGGAGGGCCTATTCACGTGGACATGCATCGTCAGGTGTGCAGGGCGCAGAGGTGGTCGGAGGGAGGGCTACTCACGTGGACATGCATTGTCAGAGGTGCAGTGCACAGGTGTGGTCCGGAGGAGGACCTACCCACATGGACATGCATCGTCAGAGGTGCAGTGCACAGGTGTGGTCCGGAGGAGGACCTACCCACATAAACATGCATCGTCAGGTGTGCAGGGCACAGAAGTGGTCGGAGGGAGGGCTACCCACATGGACATGCATCGTCAGAGGTGCAGTGCACAGGTGTGGTCCGAAGGAGGACCTACCCACATGGACATGCATCGTCAGGTGTGCAGGGCACAGAAGTGGTCGGAGGGAGGGCTACCCACGTGGACATGCATTGTCAGAGGAGCTAGGCACAGGGGTGGTTGGAGGGTGGGCTACCCATCTTTCTTTTCACACATGAGGTGTTACTGTGACTAGAACCTTTTTCTAGAGTGTTAATTTCTGAGCACGTGTTTGCTGGGTTTGGTTTAAGAGTTATGAGTTGTGTTCGGGAGGCAGGAAAGACAGAATCTAGTATAAGGTTTTCTGCGCTGTTTGCTAGATAAAGAGTTTGACCTCACAGACCAGACAGCTTTGTATTTCCTGCTCTTATGTCCAGGACAGTGGACCCAGAGGGATTAGAGCAGCACACACACACACACACACACACACGCACGCACACGCACACACACACACGCACGCACACACGCNCACGCACACACACACACACGCACACACACACACACACACGCACACACACACACGCACAACAGCCCTAGGTTTGGGAAATACCCATGCAAAACTGAAGATACTTGTTTTCTGTGGCAGTGGTCTCCAATACACTAGACATTTCTTTAGCAGCAGACAAAAAGAAATATCGTTCATACTAGAAATTCCAACCAGTGACAGGGTTATGTGTGACTGTATGAACAGTAAGGGAAATAAGTATGAGACACAACATCGTAGCATAAATCTTCACCTCTGACCTTACAGTACACTCCTGTTCTGTTAGGCTGAGCAAGACTCTGAATTGCCTCCTGGATAGATTGTCAGAATTAGGGACCCAGTGGGGCAGTGGGTTTTCTTTTTAAGTTTTCTTCAAATTGCATATGTATGTGTATGTGTGTTGCATGTTTGCATGTGTACATGCTCATGTGCTTGCCATTGTGCATGTATGATGTTGGATGCATCTTTAATGACTCTCCACCTTATTGTTTGAGGCAGTGTCCCTTGGTGAACCTGGGGCCTACCGATTGAGCGAGATTAATTAGCCAGCATGCTTCAGGAATCTTCTGTCTCTATTTCCCCAGCTTTAGGATAATAGGCTGTGCTGGATAGATTAATGTCAATTTGACACAAGCTAAAGGTCATCTGAGAGGAGGGGACATCTATTAAGGAAATATGAATAAGATCTCGTTGTAGGCAGGCCTGTAGGGCATTTTCTCTATTAGAGGTAGATGGGGGAGAGCTCAGCCCATTGTAGGTGGTGCCATCTCTAGGCTGGTGGTCCTGAATTCTTAAAAAAAAAAAAAACCAGGGTGAGCAAGCCATGGGGAACAAGCCAATGACCTCTGCATCAGCTCCTATCTCCAGGTTCCCGCCCAGCTTGAGTTTCTGTCTTCCTTCAGTGATGAAACTTGACGTGGAAGTATGAGGTAAATAAACCCTTTCCTCATGGAAATCATAACCCTTTCCAAGACACAGACACAACCACACCTGACTTTTTTTGTGGGTACTTGAACTTGAATCTTCATGTTTGCATGGCAAGTGTGTGAGCGATGGAGCCATCTTCCCAGACCATGGGCTTGTTTCACGGTCAGTCCTACTGCATATCCTCACATACTCAGTTTAACTCAGATGTAGAATTTAGCACAACTTCAGGAGCCCACGCTGTCGTCAGATAAACCCCACAACTTCAGCTTTTACTTAACTTTTCCTCCCCTCGTTTCAGGAAAAGAAGATTTTCCAGATCCCCTGGATGCATGCAGCTAGACATGGGTGGGACGTGGAAAAAGATGCGCCACTCTTCAGAAACTGGGCGATCCACACAGGTGTCAACCCTTGCCTTGTTTGTTTACATGTTGTTGAATTTTGCTTTTATTACACAAATCTCCTGGCTTATGACCTCATGAAGAGAGCTCTGAGGTCCTGTGACTTGTCCCCAGTACATTTAGGGGATGTATGAGGAGGATAGACGACGTTGCTCAGCAGTGATGTCACCCATCCTTGGGGCTCTCAGTCCTTCAATTTCCCATTGATGTGGTATTCTTAGAAGTTCTTAAACATTATGAGGGGAACTTTAGCATTACTAACTTATAACATTATATTCATTGATTACAAAATTTCTGCAGGGAGATCTCTTTAGAAGTGGACTTTGTGCATAATATTTGAAGCTAGTTAATTCTGCTTGTTGGCTTTCTAGTCTTCCTTATGGGTTGATTCTTCCTTCCTCCATTTTATTTTCCCCTCCAACTGTACGGTAGAAGCAGAAAGACCAGCTTGTCCCAGTGTGGTCCCTGGTGTCCAAGTTTTTCAAATAAAATGCCTGTACTTTTCAAAAGTACAGCAAAGCAAGATTGTTAGTTGTCTGGGACAAAGAGGCTTTCTGCTCTCTGGCTCTCTGGCTCTCTGGCTCTCTCTCTCTCTCTCTCTCTCTCTCTCTCTACTTTAGACCTTTTTTTTGCCTGTGTTAATGTTCCCCCTCTTTTTCTTTGTCTTTGGCTATTTTTGCTAGGAAAGCATCAGCCAGGAGTAGATAAACCTGATCCAAAAACATGGAAAGCAAATTTTCGATGTGCCATGAATTCCTTGCCTGATATCGAAGAAGTGAAAGATAGAAGTATAAAGAAAGGAAACAATGCCTTCAGAGTGTACCGGATGTTGCCCCTCTCTGAACGACCTTCTAAGAAAGGTAAAGCTCTTTACTGACTAAATAAATGATCCCTCACTGTAGGCCACGGGGCCCGAGTCTCTTCATTTCTGCCTCTGTAGTCAGTTTGAAGGGTAGAATACTTGGTCACTCGAGAGGTGATAATTCTGTCTTTACTTGCCTTGGGAAAATGACTTTCAAGGCACCAAAGGCCAGAAGATCCGTTTGTAATTCTGATCATGTACAGCCGAGGCAATGGGTTTCAGGAGGAATTTAATGTGGGGAAGCCCATCTTTCTCTGTCCTTCCGGAATTGATCCAGAATTCTCTTTTTGTTGGCACAGGAAAGAAACCAAAGACAGAGAAAGAAGAGCGAGTTAAGCACATCAAGGTAATCTTTGGTTGCTTAGAAAGCCCATGTTGGGATCATGTACTAATGATTCATATTCTGTCTCATCCAAGCGAGTAACAGGACCTTTGTGGAGGCTCTGCTCTTTCTCTTCTTCCTATTGTGTTGTATGTGCTATTTATATTTCCTCCTCTGCATGCACTCACTTGCAGACACAAGTACACATATGCTTGGATTACTCCAGTGTCCCAGAGAAAAGCGCAAAAAATGGAACAGATTTGCAGAGCTGGACGGTCATCCCCACTTAGCCTGTCACTCAGCTTCAACCAAGCCCCAGCGACCCACTTACGTCTAATACTGTGAAATGCGTTTTCAGGCTGTGAAATATGTTTGAAAACTATAGTAACTCTTCTGTACTTCTATTAAGAAGTGTTAGCTATCTTTCTGTCCTGTCATAAGCTATGAGCTTGAGATCACAGTAGTTCAGACACTCTAGCAGTGTGAGTCTCCGTGGTTCTTCTCTGTTCCGTGGTTGAATCAGTCTTTAGTTCTCTGAGGGGATGGGTCTGTGTGCTGGAGGTCTTCAGTTGACGAGGTGGTGAAACCACCCCTACATTCCAATCCTCTTTGTACATAGAAGGTGTAGCTCTTGTTAAATACTGAGAGAGATGTCAGATCCCATGCCTGACTGAGGAGGCCCATCGGTTGCTAAGAGAAGGGGCGACAGTTGAGTTAGAGACACAGGGACCACCCAGGAGGTGGTGTAGGTCACTGTCTTCTGTGTGTAGGGGAAGGGACTGATGGATAAGAGTTGAGTGGCTTGTGTACAAGGTCCCATGGCTCCTTAGATATGAGCTTGAAGAAGTGGAACGTTCTGATTTACAGTAAAAAAAAGTAAGCAAAATCACAAAGTGACTTAATTTAGGTATGTCATTGAGTTTGGGAAGGGACAACATCCTGTGCTGTCATTGGGGCCTGGTCCCCAGGAGTCCCCTCCCCTGCAAGGTATCCTCATGGGAAATGGCGTGAAAGCTATCCATATTTCCCATTTACTTTAAATTACCCCTTAGTTACTTTTAATGCCTAATATTATATAAAAATTGTTGTGTTGTATCATTTAGGGATCAATAACAAGAAAAGAAGTCTATATATGATTAGTATAGACCAGTGGTTGGTTGAATACTAGGTATAGAATTGTGGTACACATATGGTTAACTGCTATTAGATTTTTTTTAATGTGTATAGGCTGCCTACCTGTATGTCTGTGCATCATGTACATGTCTGGTACCTACAGAGGCCAGAGAGGGGCTCAGATCCCTTGGAGCTGGAGTTATGGACAGTTGTGTAAAATTTACACTAGACCACCACCCTGATTTTAGTGTTAATCAACTCCTGACCATATTTATTTCATCAGTGCCTTCATCCTCTTCCTGACTTTCAGTACGACATCACAGATATTTGTCCCACTTTGGCTTATAGAAACAACTTTTGATAGTTGTCAAAATATTTTGAAGCAAATTTCAAATATGTTGCTTCTTCCATAAATATGTTACTAAATATCTTTAAAAGTAAATCATTTTAGCTGATGTATTTGGCAGTGATTCCTCAGTATTATTAAATATCGAGGCAATGCTCAGGGCTCCAGTTATCTCAGGAATTCATTACAGCTTCTTATATATTTTTTAACTTCATTTAAGACCGTATTAAAGGGTATGGTAGGGAGCACACATCTGTAATCTTTGAATTCAAGAGGCTAAGACAGGGAGATCTTGAGGATGAGGCTGTCCTGGATCATGTATTAAGAAAAGAAAAGGAAATAGATATGAGAACCATGTGTGTGTTTTTTTTTTCTTAAGAATTTTTCGTTCTTTGTTAGCTTGGTTGGTTGGATTTTTTTTTTTTTTGAGACATGGTCTCACTGTGTAGCCGAGGCAGGATCCAGATTTCAAAGCAATTCACTTCCCTCAACCTCTCCAATGCTGGGATTATGGACAGGAGCCACCAGAGTCAGCTTAAGTGGTTTTATTTTTAATCTGTGGTGTTTTCATATATCTCTTTTTATGTAAAAAGATTATTTTATCCTTGTGATTATAAAAAACTAGTTGTTAGTCATATTGCTTTCCACTGTGTTATTTCTTTAAGCCTACATTTTGAGCATCCTTGTTCAGTAAGAAAACAAGATTTAACTTTTTTTCCCCCACAAAAACATAGTTTGAAAAATTTGTTGCAGTCTTAGGTATGATTGTATCATATTTACTATTTTCACAGCATTGAGTGACTAGCACATAGAACACATAATTCCTATTCATAACTGAGTGGCCACACAAACATTTATTGAGTAAACATAAACAAAATATGTGTGATGGGAGTCAGGGGTTTTATATTAGGGTACAGATTTAATTTCATACTTGTAGTTCGAAAAACTGCAGCAGAATAACATCTACTTTTCACTGTATTTTGCCCACATGTCACCACTGTATTCCATTTGATATCAGATACCAAGGAGTATATGGTAGTTCATTATATTGTGGCTCTTTAAGATGGAAAAATTGCTTTCTGTGAAACTGGGGCCCAGTCAAGCTTAAGACATGTAATCTTTCAGGACTGTGAAAATGTGAGGAAGTGTGCCTCCTGAGGAGGATGGTGTGTGGGGTCCTCATAAGTAAGGGGTAACTTTGGTTACATCAGCCTGTGGGTCTTGTCTTTTGTAAGGTCACCAAAATGAGCAAACTGGGGAAGGCACAGCCTTTGGCAGGACTTAGCCTCATTGATCCAAGAACTGAGAGGCCTTAGGGGCAACCAGTGGGTGAAGCTCCCGCTCAGCAGCGAGTGTTATGAAATCTTGACTAACACTGTGTTCCTCAAGGGACATTGCTTCCCTCAGCAGAGGGCTGATGAATCACACAGTGTGGCCTAACCTTTGGATGTAGACCTTTTGTGCATGTCTTGCGGTTTTAAGGTAGAACATGAATCAGGCTTTCCTAATTCTGGGGTTCATAGTTGCTAAAGACATTGATTGCTTTAGGGTACCTGCAGAATGTTCTCGAAGTTAATTCCATGATTGCTCTGGGATCATATAGTCAGAAGCTTTTTTTTGATAAATTATTAATAGTTGACTTTTTTGTTGCAAATCAAAATATATAAACTAAGCCAGGTTGGTGGCACATGCCTATAATCCCTGAACTGGGGAAGTGAAAGACGGACCAGGAGTTTTTAGATAAGCCTCAGCCCCATAGCAAGCTTGAGGCCAGCCTGTGCTACACAAGATCCTGTCTCAAAAAGTGAAACAACCTCCGACAAAACAACAACAAAAGTAAGAAAATACCTACGCAGAATTCTTCAGTGGTATGCAAATGTGTGAGTGGCTAGCCCAGCTAGACACCTACTGAGAAAATTGCTGGTATGTTCCTAGAATTGCAGCTACTTACAGTGGTTGAAGCAAGTGCTTCCCAAGCTTCAGTGCAAGCTAAAGTTTCAATTAGCAAACAATATTTAGGGCTCTCTAGCAAGGTACTTGAAGTTTTCCCCTGGGCCACAGACATGTTCACTGTCTGCTCTTTGTTGCCCCCACAAAACAGTATCTCCAGGATTCGTAGTCATGTAGTCGAAGTGGAGATAAAGGGAGACCTTTCAGGGCTAAAACTAGGCAGGATAGTATTTTCTTGTCATTCCACATTTACAAAGCAGAAGCAGAAGGATACTAAGTTTGAGGCACGTCTGGGCTGGGATTAAGCCCCTTTCTCAAAGTAAAATAAAGTTGCTTGTGCCTGTTCTTTCCAAAGTCAAAGTGTTAGGGGAAAAAATGCTTCTTATGGATACCTACCTATGTGTCTATAGCATATGTAGTCATATGAATACATGACACTAACTAAATATGTTCTACCCTTCATTCTTATCCACATTCTGTTTCTTTATTCAGGCACAGACACCTCCAGATTGAGAAATTAAAACAAACTGGTGGCTTGTAGCTGGCCTGGCCGAGGTGAAGCTATTCTGCTATTCTGAAGAGGCTGTTAGACTTTTAAAACAATGAACCCCAAAGAAATGGGAAGTCTCCCAGAAATCTCATGCTGGGGGAAGGAAAAGGCCCCATCCAAGGGGGAACTTGTCTCCCAACGAGATTTCACACAGTTCTAATAATTCATTAGACAACCTTATCATATCAAACTTTGGGGTCACAGCCTGTTTCTCTAAGCTATGTTTGGTCACCTATCCTCAATAAACCAATTAAAAGACCCAAATAGCAGGAATCAGGAAATGGAGGGGTTTTGTTTGTTTGTTTGTTTTTACATATGGCCACATTGGGAAGAACAGAAAGATCCAGCGAACCCCTCAAGTCCATCTTTAGGGTCCTGAAAGGCAATTAAAGGTCAAATGGGGGCAGAGAACATGAACATCTTCACAGTCACAGTGTGGTCCTGCCCACCACTGACCCATCCTCTTCTGGGCTTCAGTAGCATTTTGTAAGGATGTCTATTTGAGACACCTTCATTGCCACCACTCTCAGTCTGAGTGTATCCCGTGCTTAGTGAGCCATGTGTCACTGGAATAAACTTGGCCTACATGGGGCTACCTACCTGCCTACCAACGAAAGTTAGAATAAGAGAAACATCAGTGAGCAGTCCTAGACAGCAAATGTCTGTGTTTCAAAAAATATCATGGAACAGATTGCTCTGTGGGATATAGGCAACACCAAGAACAATACGGCTAGAAGTGGGTAGAACAGCAGGTGTCGTCAGTTTTAGCTTCTCTAGATGATTTCGTTACCTTTTTCAGCTCTTCCTGCGATGGTCAGATTTTCTCCCTTTTCCTTGTCAAGGAAGCACAGGCGCAGGGATGAGCCATTTTCCCAAGATGTCATTGCTTCCCAGAGTCCGTGAACTCGTGCCTCAGCCTTTTGGAAGCTGCAGAACCTGAGCCAGACCTTAAGGAGGGAAATGTGGCCCAGATCAGATGGTCCTCATTCCCTAGTCGCAGGACCTTCCGTGAATGAAGGTCTAGAGGTTAGAGTTACTTGGTTTTCTTCGAGTGAATATGGAAAGGGCTTAATTTGAGCGGTTTTTGTGTAGAAACAATGGGAAATAAAGACACACAGGTAAGGCAGAAGGGGTGTTTCCTGACCTTGGGAGTTGTTTTTGGAGTAAAACACAAGCATTTCTAGATCAAAACATCAGTATTTCTATGGAAACAGAGTATACGGGGACCTAACGTCATTTGGTGAAAGTCACTGGCTTATGTTAGTTCTGAGTGCAGACTTGTGGGTAGAAGTCATGGAAAGGTAGATACCAGTTCCGCAGAACTTCCTCACAGGACTGTTTACTGCATCTGAGACCAGACTTGGTTTCAGACTGTGAATTCCCAGTTGGATAGGTCAGTCCCAGTTGGGTAGGTCAGTGGCTGCCTGAGGGAGCTGTTCCTGCAGCAGCCCCTTCCTTGCTTGGGACAGCTCTTCAGGTTTGAAACTGTGATCACAAGAGAATCTGTGTCAGCGATCCACTTGACAACACCAGAGCTGCTCTGGATAAGGCAGGCTCGGAGGATGGAGTAGGCTGGGAGCATCTCTGGTCCTTCTCTTCCCCTGCTGGTCAGCCAAATTGCCTCTATGCGCCCTGAAATGATAGCTTTCTTCTAGATAGCTTTATCTAGAGCTGAATCTGAGTGACCATGGCTCTGGAGCATAGATTTAGGTCACTCCAGATTCCATGTTCCAACGTGGAAGCAGTTCCACGAAGCTTTATAGACTTATAGAATCAAGAAAATCACAAGTCAAGTTTAAAATACATGGAAGGCTCCATCACAGAGAGACAGAGAGATGGGGGAGCTTTTTCATAGGCCTTTATCTGATGGCATTCTTTTTAATCGTTTACTTTTATTTCATGTGCATTTGTGGTTTTGCCTGCATGTATGTCCATGTGAGGGTATTAGATACCCTGGAACTGGAGTTACTGACAGTTGTGAGCTGCCATGTGGGTGCTTGTAATTGAACCTGGGTTCTCTAAAATGCCAGCTCTTAACCACTGAGCCATCTCCCCAGGCATTGGATGGCATTCTTAGTATAGAGTTGGCGCACAGTAGTAGACTGCTATGTTAATATATATATTTTTAACGTTTTTATTGACTAGTCACGTGATGTTAGTTCTGACACAGAGGGTTCAAGAATGCCTATTGTGGAGGCTAAAGCTAGCTCATGGCAAGTTAATTGGTCCTGGACCAGCAACATTCCAATCTCCTTATATTACTGAAGTTATTCAATGGATCAGTCTCTCCAGACACAATTTACCAGAAATTCTTGTTCACACATCTATGGATAACTTCAGGAAATAAAGTTAAACTACTTGGGCAAAGTTTTGGAACCCAGTGGAGTTTATATTTAATGGTGGCTCATGGTAGGAGGAAGAGAATTAGAAAAGTCTAGCAAGTATAGACAGAGCTGGTGACTAATGCGGTGGAGAGGAGGGGATGTTTCTTCCAGGTATGACCGGAAACGACAGGAATGGATTCTAGGCCTGCCTGCAGCTTATTTGTGGGTGAAGTGAGAGAGAGTGCAGACGAGCAAACGTCAGCTGAATGAGGTTCAGAGGTGCGAACATTCACTTCAGAACAACGTTAGAAGCCTTGAGAGCAGTCCTTCTCTGAGATGACAGCAAAGAAAAGGAAGGGAAGAATGAGCCAAGGACAGAGGTCAAAAGGGAACCGGCCGTGAGAGGTGGGGAAGAGTCAGGTAAAGATGGCCTTGAGAGGCTGCGCAGCACCTTTTCTTCTCTGTGGTGCTGGGACTGCTGTGGTGTGAGTCTCTGCACCCTCCCAGGCTCAGTTCCCAGCCTTCATTATGAAGCTCAGCCTGGACCTTTCGTTAGCAGATCCCTAAGATGCCCTTAGATTTGATGTCCTCAATTTGGCATTAAGAGAGCATTTGGGGATAGGCGGTGCGTTAGGGTGGGAAATGTTCTTATGGCCGTTCCATTGGGCCCTGGAAGGGCAGATCTAGACAAAGCACAGGGCAGAGGCAGAAGTGGCTCGGAGCAGAGGGGGGAGTCAGATGCTTCAGGCACCAGCTCATCTGCTGCTTTATCTGAGGTCCACTCTAAGCCCATCTAGCAAGCCAAGCCGGAGACCAACCAAAGTGACAGGTTTCACAGTTGTAAGCACGGCCACCATGCATCCTTAAAACTCTCCATTGCGCCACTTTCCTTTTGCTTAAAAATCCATTAAGCTCTGCACTAGGCCTTAGGTTCTGTAATTACAGAAGATGTCTTTGAGCTTAGAGATTTGGCAGGGCTAATGCACCTTGGAGGGAATCTGCCTGAGCATGGTTTGTTTGTTTGGTTTTGCTGGCATGAAGCAAGAGACTTAGAAACCAAGGTAGCTACAGGCGTTAATTTGTACAAGAGCCTCTGTCTAACAAGAGGCTCAGCACTCCCTGGGCTAGCATGAGGTATGGTTGAGACCAGGCAGAAGTGGACCTTCAGAGGTGACCAGGACATTTACACCCGTCATTTACACTGTCTCTGTGCATGCTCATAGAGGACCATCACCTCTATTCATAGTTTGGAATCCTTGGGTTTAAAATGTAATTTAGGTTTTTAAAACATGTTTGTATCATGCTATTTATTATTTATTTATGCGTCTGTGCGCATGTCCATGACCACACGTGCACAGTGCTCAGTGGAGGTCAGAGGACAAGCTAGGGAAATGTGTCTCTCCTACCACGTGGGTCTGAACTCAGATCCTCAGGCTCGGCAGCCAATGCCTGTATCTGCTGAGCCATCTTGTGAGCCCAGTACAGCTTCTGATATCCCCATTTCTAATGGTTTCAAACTTTTAACTGAGTTCTTGAAGAAACGCCTCTATTGGGATCATTTGTTACACTTGCCAGGGAGCTGAACAGCCCACTGTGCTGTGTGCATGTCACCATCTTGTCCCCCTGGAGTGACACTAGCAATGAGAGTTTGCCCAGAGTGGTGGGAGGAAGAGTAAGGCTAGTTTCAAATAGTCTCTCAGTAGTAGATGGCTGAAAGTTCTGCCTTGGGCAGGACACCAGGTAGGCAGAGAGGAGCCCGTTCCATTGCAATCCATCTTGGTCTCCATGGGGATGAGTGCAGAAGGCAGAGGCTGTCTTTGCATTTGAACATCCTACACAAGCAAAGGCTTAGCTCAGCTCCTCCATCTCACCAGGCTAAATGGAGCGTGATCTTGGATAATTAATTTAGTGAGTCATAATTTTCTCTCACAAGAAGTGACAAAAGTATCACTTGCCACCAGTTAAACTGTAGATCATGTGAAACACTTAGAGGTCCCTGTTGCAAAGTCAGAATAATTCAGTTTTTGAATAATGCAAACCTGACTGTTTTATTACTTTGATATGAAATCTACAAATAGAATAATCTTTTTTAAGGAAACAAAAGAAGATCATACAGAAGCAGTTCTTCCTGTCCTTTCTTCAGAGACCCGTACTTGGTTCCTTGGGGAGGAATTGAGGAAATGAAGAGCCATAAAAGGATCTGGAACATGGCTGGGGAGGAGCAGGGCCCACTGAGAGAGCTACGGAGGAAGGATAGTGCCGTGGGGAGGTACACACCCACAGCCATGTCACAGGATTCAGGGTCTTGAGGAGGCATGGTGCAGTGTTTAAAACCAACACTCAGGAGGCAGAAGCAGGTGGATCTCTGTGAGTTCAAGGTCAGCTTGTTATACAGAGGGAATTCCAGGACAGCCAGGGCTATACAGAGAAGCCCTGTCTCAAAAATAAATCAATAAATAAGCAAGCAAACAGGTGAACAAATAAATAAATAAATAACAAAAAGGGAGACAATGTCCTCCCTGTTTGGTACCAGAGGATGAAACTGAGGGGAAGGGACTTGAGAAAAGGCCCATGGATTTGGGAAGAAGTTCTATTTGTAACCTTCAGTGGAGGCGAATGTTATTCTATAATAAATGCCTGTCTCTATTCATCTCTTTTAAACTTCACCTCACTCCATGGTGCAATAGTTGTTACTGTTCTCAGCACACAGATGTCTCCAATGCCTTAAGAAGGGATTGCAGGGTTAAATTCATCCGGCAGACTAGTGAGAAGCCAAGGATCCAGGCTCCACTCCTCTTGTTAGCATGTCTTCCGGGGGCTTCATTTCTGCTGACGGAGGTGAGATAGGACTGTAGGCCTTTTCAAAGATGCGCGTGAGGAGGCAGAGTTAGCAAAGGCAGGCATTTGTTCAGATATTTGACTATAAAGGAAGGAAAACTAGAAAGGCCTTTCCCACCCTTCCCAACAGGTCAAGCCTTTTATTGGAACTTATTAACAAGGAGAAATACAAGGTGCTGAGGGAGAAAGGACTGAAATTTCTGCTCAGTGGGCCTGCCCTGGGCCCTTCTGGATATTTGGCCTTTGGCAGAGCTAGTAAACCCTACTACGGCGAGTTTGTTTTGTTTTGTTTTTCTCAAGCTTAGTTGAACATCAAGGTGAAGCCTTTCAAACCATAATAGTCATAGGAGTTTGCCAGAGGATCATGGAGACTGTATGGAATTTGATCTTGATTCCCAGTGTGACCAATTGATAAGAATGGCTCATAGGCCTTAGAATGCCAAGTACTCCCGACGTTGCCACTCCCACAATCCTCCTCTGCTTGCAGCCCTGTCCTCATTTTCCTCCAGCCTCTCCTTGTGTTTTGGATTACTCAGGAGTTGTCTTCATGTGGCTTTTTTTGGGGGGGAGGCTTATTGCTATCATTGAAACAAATGTAGTCCTATTGGAAGGAAGTATTCTCATCGAAGGTCTGAGAGTCACAAGGACTGATTTTCCTTGACTGGCTGATAGTCTCACGGAGGGGAAGTTCAAGTACACTTGAATGAAGAAGAAATGCAGAGTTCAAACAGGGAAAGAATGTATTCTGCTTTCTCCAGTGTCACCGTGTAGCTTTTTGGGCTGGGTGGGTATTTTAGGCATAAGAAGGACATTTATGTGATGCTGTGGAGGTGAGGTTGGTTGCCTGTCTGGTGATGAGCCAGTGAGAGGAGGCTTCAGCAAAAGTTGTGGCCCTTATATCAGATCACCAGTTCAGGGTACTCTAGTGGCTGTACCCCACCATGGAGTGTCCTTGGATGCTGACCACCTTCCTCTTGGCTCCTGACACTGGCTAATCATGGAGGCATAGTTTGTCCTAAAGAGTAATTGCAAAAGCAGAGAAATGACTTCTCCCTCCGAGAGAATCTGGGAGTTGGTTCCTCTGCATCCTCCCTCAGAGGAGGGAGGCTTGGGTCCTGCGCAGCCCAGGGCTTGCACGAGAGAGCTGCCACTCTGCTCAACCACAGAGCTATCCTGTGCAGCTGCAGGTATTTCCTGAAGGCAAGCCAGATGTACTGAGAACATTTCCTTGAAGGAAAATGAAAGAAACCGAATAGCTAGCATCTTTAATGTCAGGCTAATTTAGAGAGGTAGGGAATGCATTTGGGACATGCCGTGAATGACAAACCCCAGGATTCAGCAAATTAGACAGGGGGACAATGGAAGCTAAGAAAAGGGAGGGAAAGGAAGTATTCTCAATTCTTTTTTCTTTTCTTCTTCCTAGCAAGAACCAGTTGAGTCATCTTTGGGGCTTAGTAATGGAGTAAGTGACCTTTCTCCTGAGTATGCGGTCCTGACTTCAGCTATAAAAAATGAAGTGGATAGTACGGTGAACATCATAGGTAAACTGTTTTGACATCTTATTTTTATACTCCCGAGCAGTCTCCAAGGTCTGAAATTTGCAAAACAGTAATCTCAAAATAACATAGTCAGTAAGAGGAAGTCTTGGAATATGTCCAAATCCAAGTTTTAGTCCCTCGAGGTCAGGGCTTCTTCAAAGATGAGATCAAGATTCGTAGACGAGTCAGAACCAAGAAAAGAAAGCCAGGTTTGAAATGCTTCCTCCCTTGTGGCTTATGGCTGGCGGCTCTTCATAACTCATTGTTCAGTCACAGGGACAGAAATGTCGTTTATTTAACTTGGGAACCAAGGAGAGGAAAGGTCATCCTGTGGGTCCTCACAGCTTCCTCCTTGTGACACCTGCCCAGAGGTAGCACTCATTTTACTGGCCAAGAAACTGAGGCACAGAAACTTTGTGTCAAAGGACTGGCTGGCCCTGCAGATTCACTGAGTGTTCTCTACCATCCAGATACAGTTCTGTGGGCAGAAAGTAAATAGGGGACAAGCTCAGCTCTATTCCCATTTTTGTGGGGACACAGTAAACAGACAGAGCCACAGGCAAGCATAGCACCCCCATTTGTGGCCTGTGATAAAAAAGGAAGAAAACAGAGGTGCTTGGGAACAACTTATAACCCAGATTTGCATGGTGGTCGTGGTGGGTGTCTTCAGAAGAGCGACATTCCCCTGTAGTGGGTGTTTGAGGAGCAGCAGGTGATGTGTGGAGGCAGAGGTGATGTTGACAGAAGCCCTGGGCAGAGAACATCTGAGGGAACAGAAAGCAGGGCCAGGCTGCAAAGCACAGAAGCATGGTGAAGGTGAAGGTGACGGTGACAGTGACGGGTCAGGAGGTCCCCTCAGAGGGAGAGGAAGTGCAGTGCTATTCCTGGTTGTCAGCTTGAACACACACACACACACACACACACACACACACATACACACATATACACACACATACACACACACCCCACACACGTATGCACACACATTGTATGTGTGTGTGTGTGTGTGTGTGTGTGTGTGTGTGTGTGTGACACACCTGCTACCTGCTTTAATCCAGATCTTTAGAGGTGGGCGAGCCACCTTCAATCTGGGACACACTTTCTTCTGGCAGCCTACATAAAGGGCATGGAAGAAGGAAGCTTTTGCTGCTTTGCCTGTTTGTCTCGTTCTGACTGGCCAGTCCATTCCTCCACTGGTATTAGAGCCTGCTTCAATCAGGATTTTGGCATATATTGAAGACCAGCTGAGACAGTCAGCCTCGTGGATTGTACAGCTACTGGATTCTTGGACTTTCCATTGGTAAATAGCCGTTGTTGGACTAGCTGAACCACAACCTATAAGCCATAAATTCATTCTATTGGTTCTGTTCCTCTGGAGAACTCTGACTAATACAGATTTTGATGCCAGAAGTGTTTCCAGAGCAACAAACATATAAAAATAAATTTTTTAAGTATCTGGAATAGGTTTTCCAATTTGCCAACACTATAGTTACTGAAACCTCTCCTAGAAGCTTGGAGAATAGCAAAAGCTCATGGTGCAAACTATTTTACAAACTTAAGGCGAAATATGCATTTAATCATCCTGATTTGCCAGCTGTGAGAAGCAACAGATTTGGTGACTATGTATATAAAACTTTGATAGTTCGTGGAAAAATAAAGAAAACCATGACGCTTAGCTCCTAGCATCTCTGGATAAACTGGCAAAGGGAAAGAACGAGCCCCATGATCCAACTAACCAACTTCTAGCATCTTGGATACAGTGAAAGACAGCAATGAACTTGGTGATAAAACTGACCAGCCCCAAGTGCACACAAACAACTGAAAGGCCTCTAAGTGTCCCCCAAAGAGAATCTTTCTAGTAGCTATGGAGTGCAAGTCGTGCAGAGTTAATCCAAAGCCCTCAATTTAAGGTTGGCTGAATTAACAGTGAAAATTCCAGCCACAGTTTTGGAGGGAGTCGAGTTGGAGGGTGTTGGTAGTTAAAGTAAGGGCATTAATTGGTGAAGAATGGGATCTGTAACTTGAGGTGGAGATCTGTGGAAGGCCCCTATGGAAGCTGAGAACTTTGAACCCTCAAATTCTCAAGGGCTTTTCTTAGGAAGGAGTTTCTGCACCCTCAGCCGATGATTTATTCATATGCCCAGCCCCTGAAATATTGCCTTTTTCACCTTTGATCCTTCCTTGTCTGCTATGCCTGCAGTGACTGTCACTGAAGGAGATGACAGGCAAGACAATGCCGATGTCCCTCAGGGCCCACCAGTGTTCCTTCTAGACCTATAGCCAGACTTAAGGCTAAGCAGGCCCCTAGAGAAGAGATAGGAAGTGTAGGCCACAAGGAGGTGCACCACATAGACTGCTAAAGAACTTAACGAGTTTGCTAATTTGTCCAAGCAGAAGTCTGGAGAATATGTATGGCAATGGATTTTAAGGGTATGGGATAATGGTGGAAGGAGCGTAAGACTGGATCATGCTGAGTTTACTGATCTGAACCCACAAAGTGAAGATTTTATCTTTAGTATGGACGCTTGCTCAGTTATGAATGGTGTTGAAAGTTTGAATGGTTGACCGAAGCATTTGTCAAAAGAAGACTGACTGAGAAGGAAGTGGAGATGCCTGATATCCCTTGACTTAGCTGATGAAGAGATTTTAAGGACTAGGGAAGAAGCAGGGCTAGAGAGGGTGGTACTCCATGTAAAACCTAACCCTCCACAATGGGGAGACCCAGAAGACACGCCCTTCACTAATCCTGTCAGACAGCAAAATAGTGAGGGGGTACCAGCATGTTTGAGGAGTTTTGGTGCCCTTTCCCTAGCTTAGGGTTGGAGATGCTTTGCTCAGTTGGATGAATTAAACGCAGTGGGTTTAACTGGGGCTGGAAGCAGCAAGTGCCAGGTGGCAGTACTGAATTGCCAAAGGCATGGTGGTTGTCATTCTCGTAATGAGCAGCATAGACAAAACAATGTTGACAGTAGCCTAGCCGGTAATGATCAGCACAGGTAAAATGATTTTTATGGCGGCATGACTTATAAGAACCTTTGGTGCTGGCTAGTCAAATTGGTGTTTCCAGTGCCTACTCGTACATCTTGTTTGAGCTGTACGAGTGAAAAAAAATGCAAACATAAAATATAGGTGACATTGGATCGCAGCAAAAGAGAATCTCAGCTTATGAACCAATCTCCAGACTTGAGTCAGTTTGCAGATGCAGGTCCCCTTGAAAGAAGGGACAGTCAGGTTCTCCTGAGGAAGGACCTTGATAAAATACATAAAAGTTTTACTGTTAGACTTTCTCCAGTCATCCCCTAGAGGAACCTACAGCCTTTTACAAGGATAACTGTTCACTGGGGGAAAGGAAACAATCAGACTTTTCAGGGTCTGTTAGATACTGGCTCTGAATTGATGCTGATTCTGGGAGCTCCCAAGAAATGTTCTGGCCCTCCAGTTAAAGTAGGGGCTTATAGAAGTCGGATGATTGATGGAGTTTTGGTCAAAATATAGCTCACAATAGGCGCAGCCCCGCCCCCAGTCCATCCGGTAGTCAGTTCCCTGGTTTCACAATGTATAATTGGTATAGCTATACTTAGAAGTTGGCAGAATTCTCATATTGGTTCCCTGACCTGTGAAGCGAGGGCTATCATGGTTGGAAAGGCTAAATGGAGGCCTCAGCCAGGGTAAACAGTCAAAGACAGTATTGCATTCCAGGAGGAACTGAAGCAATTAGTGCCACCATCAAAGACTTGAAAGAGGCAGGGGTACAGGTCCCCACCGCATCTCCCTTTAAGTCTCCTGTCTGGCCAGTGCAGAAGACACATGGATCATAGAGAATGACAGCTGACTATCAAAAACTCAATCAAGTAGTGACTCCGATTGCAGCTGCTGAACCAGATGTGGTGTCCTTACTTGAGCAGATTAACACATCTCCTGGTACATGGTATGCAGCTATGGATCTGACAAATGGCTTTTTAGTACTGATCCATAGGATCACAAGAGACAATTTGCTTTCAATTGGCAAGGCCAGCAGCACACTCTTCCAGTTTTACTGCAAGAGTGTATTTACTCTCCAGCCCAGTGTCAGAACCTTGTTTAAAGAGATCTTGATCATTTGTCTTCAACAAAATAATACCACATTGGTTCACAATATTGGTAATATGCTGATAGTACCTAGTGAGAAAGAGGTAGCAATCACTTTGGACATGGTAATTTGTGCACATCAGAGGATGAGAAATAAATCCAACCAAAAAATTCAAGGGCTTTATACCTCAGTGAAATTTTTAGGAGTCCGTGGTGTGGGGCATGCAAAGATATTCCTTCTTAGGTGAAGGATAAGTTATTGCATTTGGCCCCTCCCACCACCAAGAAAGAAGTGTATTTAGTGGACCTGTTTAGATTCTGGAGACAGCCTATTCCCTACATAGGTGTGTTACCTCGGCCAATATACCACATGGCTTAGAAAGCTGCTAGCTTTGTGTGGAGCCTGGAAAAGGAGAAGGCTCTTCAACAGGCGCAGGCTGCTGTGCGGACTGCTCTACCACTTGAACCATAAGATAAGAGCAGTTCTGATGATACTTGAGGTGTCAGTGGCAGACAGGGATGCTGTTTGGAGCCTTTTGGGGTAGGGCTCTTCCATCATCTGCAGACAACCATTCTGCCTCTGAGAGACAGCTCTTGGTCTGCTGTTGGACCTTAGTGAAAAATGAATGTTTGCCAATGGGCTGCAGAGTTGCCATGCAACCTAACTGTCCATCATGAGCTGGGTGTTATCTGACCCAACAAGTCGTAAAGTAAGACGGACACAGCTGAAATCCATTATCAAGTGGAAGCAGTATACATGTGACCCGGCCCAAGCGGGTCCTGGGGGTACAGCAAGTTCCATTAAGAAGTTTCTCAACTGCCTGTTACAATGTCGACTGCCCCCAAGCCTGCGCCTATAGCTTCATGGGATATGCCCTGTGATCAGCTGAGTGAGGAAAGCAAGCAAGCTGGGGCCTGGTTTACTGATGGTTCTGCACTTTATGCAGACATCACTCAGAACTGGACAGCTGCAGCATGCCTGAGAAAGGTCAGACAAGCCTGAAAAATGCTGGTGAAGGGATACCTTCACTATGGGAGAATGTTGGTCAGTTCACATGTTCATACATTGTGTTTGAAAGGAGAAATGGCTAGATGTTCAATTGTTCACCAATTCATGGGCTGTAGCGAATGAATTTGCTGGATGGTCAGGGGCTTGAAAAGAGCATGGTTGGAAAATTGGGGAGGAAGGCATCCGGGGAAGAAGTTTGTGGATGGATCTCTCCAAACGGATGAAGGATGGAAGATACTCATGCATCCAGGGAAGAAGCTTGTGGCTAGATCTCTCCATATGGATGAAGGACATGAAGAGACTTTTGTCCCACATAAATGCTCCTCCAAAAGCCACTTCAGCAGTGGAGGATTTCAGGAATCAAGTACATAGGAGGACGTGTTCTGTGGACAGTCAGCCTCTTTTCCCAGTCCTCCCTGTCATTGCCCACGAACATGTGGCCATAGTAGCAGAGATGGGACTTATACATGGACTCAACAACATGGACTTCTGCTCACCAATGCTGCCCTGGCTACAGCAGCTGCTGAGTGCCAGATATGCCAACTGCAGAGACCAACATTGAGCAGCTGCAGATATGACATCCTTCCCTGAGGTGACCAGTCCGTGACTTGGTGGCAGGTTGGCTACGCTGGACAACTTCCTCCATGGAAGAGACAACACTTCATCCTTACTGGAGTAGAACTTATTCTGGTTATGGATTTGCCTTTCCTGCGCATCATGCTTCTGCCAAAACCACCATCCAGGGACTTATAGAACATCTTTTCACTATCATGGTATTTCACACAGGATTGCCACTGACCAAGGAACTCACATCACAGCCACTGAAGTGTGACAGTGGGCCCACCATCATGGGATCCAATGGTCTTACCATGTTTCTCATCATTCAGAAACAGCTGCCATGACAAAAAGATGGAGTATCATTTTCGAAGACACAGCTACAGCACTAATTAGGCGGTAGCAGCAATGAAGGGCTGGGGAAGGGTTCTCCAGAAGGCAGTGTATGCTCTGAATCAGTGTCCAATGTGCGGTACCCTTTCTCCCGTAGCCAGGATCTATGGGCCCAGGAATTAGGGGTGGAAAAGGGAATAGTTCCACTCAATAGCACCCTTAGTGACCCACAAGGGAAATATTTGATTCCTGTTCCCATGACCTTAAGTTCTGCTGGCCCAGAAGTTTGGGTTGCAGAGGCAAAAGCGCTCATGCCAGGAGCCATAACAAACATTCCATTGAACTAGAAGCTCAGACTTCCTCTGCCTACTTAGGGCTTCTGATGCCCTTAAGCCAAGACTTAACAGTGTTAAAGGAATAACAGTGTTAGGAGACGTGAATGATCCAGATTAGCAAGGGGAAATTAGACTGCTTCTCCACAATAGAGCTAAGAAAGATTATGTCTGGAGTGTGGGAAATCCTTAAGGGCATCTCCTGGTGCCACTATGTCCTGTGATTAAAGTCAAGGGGAAGCTACAACAATCTAATCCAGACAGGATGAAAAAGGCACAGGCCCTTCAGGAATGAAGGTATGGACCACTCTTGCAGAAGAAGAGCCAAGACCTGTTGAGGTTCTTGCCAAGGGTGGAGGAAGTACAGAATGAATAGTAGAGGAAGGTGGTTATGCATACCAGCTAAGGCACGTGACCCAGAAGAGATAGTAAAGTGTAGTGCAAGAAAGGAGAGGGCCTGCTTTTAGTCCCATCTGCCTGGCTAGCTTAGCCCCAAAATAACCACACAGAGACTGTATTTATTCAAATACTGCCTGACCATTATCTCCAGCCCCTTATTGGCTAACTCTCACGTATTAGTTTAACCCATCTCCGTTAATGTGTATCGCCACTTGACTGTGGCTTACAGGCACGAGTCTAACCAGCATCTGTCTTGGGCAGGAGAACCATGGCGTCTGCCACTCTGCCCTTCTTCCCAGCATCCTGTTCTGTCTTCCCCACCTACCTGAGTTCTGCTCTATCTACCAGGCCAAGGCAGTTTCTTTAATAACCAATGAAAGCAACACAAATATAGAAGGGCCTCCTACACCAGTAGAGGAAGGTAGTTGTGCATACCAGCTAAGGCCACGTGACCCAGAATGGATAGGTGAAGAAGGTGGTTATGG
>LOEQ01002621.1:90828-106754 GCA_001685075.1 Bramus lutescens | reverse complement strand
TGATAATTAACTATCGGGTCCTCCCACCATTCTCCTTCCCTCGGCTTCATCTTCTTCTAGTTCTGACACCATTTCCGAGTATGCGTTGCTTCTCACCCAGGCTCTGCTTCCATTCTCCCCTCTTCCTGCTCACCCCTCAGTCACAAAGTGAGTTTTTGAAAATGCCCTTATTACCGTGTCACGTTTGCCTCCGACGCAAAACACATCAGAGTCACCTTCATGCCTGGCCTGTCCCTGCCTGTCATGTGCAGACTGTGTTTGAACTTGAAGTAGCCTGGATGATCTAACTGTATGGGACGAACTGTTGAAAAGGAGGTTGATGGGAGTCCTTAGGGCCAAGAAGTAGCACCAAGTCTCCCACTTCCATCGCTAAGCACAGCTGCTAGCCCAGCGCATTGCGCTCACGGTTTTCCTTCCAGATTGTCAGCCTCTGAGATGCTGATTAACTCTAATGAAGTTTCCTGGGAAACCTTGTGTGCCCGCGTTGTGCAGTAGCATGTGACGCTGTGTGCTCTCATGTTGGAGAGTGTCCTCTGCAGCAGCTACACTCTTGCTTCCTCCCACGCTGGTCTCAGCTAGTTGAGGTAGGAGCAGCCTGAGGCCAGAGGTAGCCCAGACAGCTGAGCCACCCTAGGACCCAACCCTGACTTTCTGTTCCTAACCCTGTTATGACTCTTTTTCTCCCAACCTAGTGTTGGCATTATTTTATAAAAATGGATGGTTGCCATATTAGACAGACATGAGCACCAGATTAACTCTTCACAGACTTGGAGTCTAGACCTACTTTTGCAAAGTTTGATTCATACTCCTTAAAATCTGAGACTCTGTGCATATGTGAATTAGAAACGGGATGTGCTTTAGTATCTGTAAAAGGGAAAGATACAATCTCCTATAAAATGAAATTGATAATACGGATCCTACAGACTGCATGGAGCTGTGAGGATCAAGTGAAATGCACAGTTGGTCATCCTCTGTTTAGAAGGAAGATAGGATGATTCTATTATATTTCCAAAATCAAATTAACATGCATCGGAGTAGAAAATTGTTTCCCTGTACGCCATGTCAGCAGGGCCGGTATCAGCAGTTTCAATCCTCAAACCATCTAAGGATACACTTCTCCCGATAGTGAAATGTCAGTCATCTGGTTTTATACACATGGCCAATGAGCTCACTGCTTGGCCCTGTAGCTACCTGGTAACCCTGGCCATTCGCCTCACCTAGCATTTCAGCTTTTGAAACTGTAAAATGATAGGCCAAGTCCCCCTCAAGGGCCTTTCTGTTTCCCATAGGCCCTGCTCTAAAACACTTTCCCTGAAGCCCGAGAGCAAGCTGCTTTCTCAGGTGGGGCCGCGCATCAACTCAGCAATTGTTAATAAAGAGTGACCTTTTAAGCCATCAAACCGGTCCATCAGTAACCAGCTATGAATAACATTGTTGTGATTCTCAGAAATTAGATTCAGATAAAGTTACGTTCCTGTGAGTGGCTTTGCATAAGGGCCTGATCTTGCTGAGTTGGATGAGCTTGGTGGATTTCTTGCTTGCTGATTTAGTTGAGAATTTCTGGCACAAAACAGGAAGCTGGAGAAAAAAAAATATTTCACTTTAGTTTATGGGCCCAATGATTCATTAAAGTGAGATTTTTTGGGGGGAGGGGGGAGGGTTTCGAGACTGGGTTTTTCTGTGTAGTGTTGGAGCCTGCCTGTAGACCAGGCTGGCCTCGAACTCTCAAGGATCTGCCTCCCTCCTCCTCCCATGTGTTGGGATTAAGGTGTGCACCATCACCATCCAGCTAAGATTTGAAAGACCTTTATCTTAAAAGGGACCTAGGAAGTAAGAGTCACTCAGTTTGAGCTGTATGGGCTGCCTTTATTTAGAGAGACCGTGTCACAGAGGAGTTGAAATCTGGAGTCCAAGGGAAGCTGACCTTAGCTCCTCAGATCTGTCATGGACTAGTTGGCTGACCTTTATGCTTGATTATTTTTTTCAATTCTATCTAAAATGGCGATCATAATTATTACAGTGCACTTTCCTTATAGGGCTGGGAGGCTTTTCGAGGGTGTGCTCAAAGAGTTGGGTTTTATTGTTATTTTTCAGTCAGGTTACTCATTATCAATCACCTAGAGGTGTGCTGTAGAGAAAGGCATGATTCTACACACACCCACAGAACTTACGGGACTTTGCCGTTTCCCTGTTCCTGCGGAGGGACTGTACTTGACAGTTAGGACTTTCCCAAAGGGCTCTCAACAGTATGGAGATGGAGAAGCTTGCCTCCTTCTCAGGATAGCACAGCCCCGTGAAGGAGACCTGGCCTTAGAGATGATAATGTAGTTGTGTAGACTGGGTATCTAGGTTTTAGCCCAGAAAACAAAAACTTAGCTCTCTGTCCTAGTAGCTAGTGAAATGGAACTACTTGTCTGCATTTTCTCTTAAGTCATGTTTAGTAAATGAAATAGAGGACCAAAGTAATTGCTTTTAGTATATAATTCAACATTCTACCCATGAGTTATACCCCCAGCCCCGTCAATTCTCCAAGTTTAGACAAGGCGGTTGTGGAACTAGCTGCGTGTTCAAGCTAGAATGTTTTGATCAACCGAAAACCTTCTTACCCCTAACTTCTCATAGCAATATAATCTGTTTCTTTTTCCACTTCTTACAGTTTAAAAAATCCTGCTTACTGCAACCCTGGACATTTGCTAGAAATCATTAATTGCCATGTCCCATATTTGCGAGTTGTGGAACTCCTCACAGACTCCGGCTTTAGTCACAGAGCTGGGTCCCTTCACTTCCTACTTGCTCAGGAAAAGCCTGGTGAGCTCTTTGCTGGTGCCAGGCTTGAGCCTGGACCGAGTGGAGTACAGAAAGTGTTGACGGCCCTTCCCGGCTCTCAGGAAATACTGTGCACAGAGGGAAAGGTTCAACAAAGAGGCGCAGGGTTTAGCCAGCAACAGAGGCCGAAGATCAAGGTGTGCCACAAGGTCCTCTAGTTTGGGCTGAGCCCAACTACAGGGTGTGAGAAGCGCTTAGGGGAAGGTCACATGAATCTGTGGGTGGGGCTCAGGAAAAGCTCTAGAAAATATAGGGCCCTCTGAGCAATACCCTTAGCTGGAGAAAAAGAAACAACAACAAAAAGCCTTTTCTTCCTCACCTTAGATTTCTAGATCTCCCTCTGGTTTCATCCCTGCTTTCTCACTCTCACCCTTTCTCTGCCTTCCACCTGTTCCAGAGATGACTGTACGCCGACCTGTGACCCTCTAGACTTCTTACAAACCTATTCCTCCTCTTCATTGCCTCCACTCTGGCCCTGCCAGTACCAGAGAGCAGTGTCTGTGCCAAGCAGGTGCTCCACCAGTCTGGCTAGGTTGAATAACTAAACTGGGCATTGTGAGGAAACGAACAGGAGAAAGAACTGGGGAGAACAAAGGGACACAAGCGAAAGATACCTGAGCTGAGCCATTGTTGACAGACCTAGCCAGCTTCCTGTCTGGAACAGCAGCTTCCTGTTAGGAATGACAGCACAAAGGAGAACGGAGCTTTGGAGCCCTGAAATCAAAGAGGTTTTTATTGAAGTGTAGTTATTGTAGGACCCGATTTCTTTTGCCTCTTCTGCTTCCTGCATATTCTGTGCATGGATGCACACAGACAGACAGAGACAGTCAGACACACACACACACACACACACACACACACACCTGCTTGGTTTTTAACATCACACAACTGCTTTGTAGGACTTTCAGTAGGATAAGACTTTGTCCCTGCTATTTTCTCTGTTCCCCTTTCATTTGCTCTGCTTGGGAGAAGAGGCAGAGGAAACCACAGAGAACACCATGTCAGCACCCAGAGTCTAGTGACCTTAACTGCTGATGTCCTCATACTCAAGATTGGATACTCTGAAGTATAAAATAAGACTTTAGGTCTCTGACTCCATATGTGACTTCTCTTTCTTCTCTTTAATTGTTTTTTGCTGCCAGGAAACCCCAGATCGTATCCAGATTCCCCCCATTCTGTGTGTCATGGCTTTGAGGGCTCTTTTATTGCACCATGGTCCCCTTTGTTAACATCCCTTTATTATAGATCCTATGAGCACCATTTTCCCTGAGTAGAATCCGGATAATAATCTCACTGTGCTCCTAAAAGCAATTAAAACAGAAACTTACTTAAAAATAAGTTAGCCTGGAGCTGGAGAGATGCCTTCCGGAGGACCTCAGTTCTATTCCCAGCACCCACTCTGGGAGGCTCACAAGTCTGCTCCAGGGGATCTGATGCTTTCTACTGGCCTCTTCAGGCACTCACACATGGTGCCACATGCTCACGCACACATGTGCACACACACACATGCACACGTGCACAAATGCTCACATGTTTGCATGTGTGTCTGTGTCCGGGTCTCACTGTGTATCCCTGACTGATCTGGAACTCACTCTAGAACTAGAACTAGATCTAGAACTCAGCTGGCCTAGAACTCAGAGCTCTTCCTGAGTCTGCCTCTCAAGTCCTGGGATTAAGGGTATGCACCACCATGCCCAGAAGGTATTTTTTTTTTTAATACTAGGACTGGAGAGATGGCTCAGTGGTTTAAGTTTGCCTTGTTTTTGCAGAGGTCTTTTCTTCCATTCCCAGAACTCACACTGCCTGTACAGCTCACACTACCTGTAGCTCAAGCTCCAGGGGAATCCGAAGCCTCTGTCCTCTGGGGATACTTACACTCACACGCAAACATACACACGTAATAATAAATGAAATCTTGAAACGTGTGTTCAAACATAATTTGACAGCCAAAGAGACACTTTGAGTGGCTGAAACCAGAGCTTCTGACAGTAGGTAACTTTCAGAGAGACTGGAGTGTGGCCTCTTCTGGAAAACACTGAACATTTTGCCTCTGTAGAAGGATGGGACAGGGAGCGGAGCAGGACACTGTGCAGAGCTGTGGCTCAGTCACTGCCTCTGTTGGACCCGTTTCTTTGTCTGTATCAGGATCCTGGTGCTTCGTTCTGATGACTGAAATGTCAAACTCACCTCAACTCACCCAAGTACAGTGTTGATCGTGTTCGTCTTGTGCTTTGTGGACTGGAGGGAAATGTGTTAGCACACTACTTTCCTCCCTTTTATGAAATGGAGCCAATTTTCAGGGACATTTAATGCAATTAGCTGGTGACAACAGTATACAGTCAATTCTGCTCAAAGATAGAACATAGCACCAGAGACATTGAAATGAAAAACATAATGGACTATCATTATTTACCCAAAATAAAATAAATTGTCAAAATAAAAATGGTAACAGCACCAAATGCTGGCAAGGCTGTAGAGAAATTAGGTCACTCTGATACCACCGATGAGAATGTAAAATATGCACCTGCCCCAGGGAACAGTTTGGCGGGTTCTTGTGAAGGTAAACGTGGAATTTCCATATGAGCCAGCAATTACGCTCTTGGATGTTTATCCCAGAGGAATGGAAACATGTTTGTGGAAAATTTGAACACAGATGTTCACAGCAACCTTGACTGTACTAGGCAAAGACTGGTATCAACCCAAGCATCCGTCAGTGGGTGGGTAAACAAATGGAATAGGTTCTCCAACAATTTGCAATAGTTAAACAACTGAGTGTGAACACCAACAACGGAAGAGCCAGCTATGGGTACACACAACTTGGTGGCTTGCTGGGGAATTGGGCTAAGTGGAAAAAAAAGCCAACCTCAATGGATTGCAGTATGAATATAATTTATTATTGTCCCCAAATAATTTTATTCTTAGTTTTTTTTACCTCTTCTTTAATTTCATATCCATGAACATAACCTAATAATTCCATTTTGTGTTGCTCATTTGTGTATTTTTTAGGGAATAACCACTTGGAATTAGATAACCAGATAGAGAAGACCAATTCTCCCTCTCTCAGTAGCCATTAATTACCTAGAGGTGGGGCCACATGAGATGTCCCCCATGCCAGCTTCTGTCGTCATGTTCATTTCTTGTTTAGACAACAATATGATTGATATTTCCAAGATACGACTTCCCTGTCTTATACGGAAGAAACTATCTCACAGTAGACTCCCTGGTTCTCTGGCTCTTAGAGTCTTTCTGCCCATCTCTTCCCCAATGTTCCCTGAGCCCTAGTGTAGGGGCTGTGTTGTCAATGTATCAGTTGAGCCTGGGTACCCCACAACTACTTTTTCTCCTCACCAAAATAAAGATTTTAATTTTAAATATACAGAAGCAGTTTCAGAGTGCTTAGATCCATCTTTATCAGTGTCTGGGCAGTTAATACTCATTATTTGCGAGCCTCAGGGAGCCATTTCATTGTTCTGATATTCTGGACTGTCAGTCACATTCAGATCAGGAGAGTAGAGAACTTCCCCTTTCCAATCAGCCGGAAATGGCACAGTGGCTGGGTTTTTGTGTTTTCTTTCTTGTGGAGGTTTGACAATGTCTGTCTGGACCACAGAATCCTGAAAATAGGCACATCACTTTCTTGCAGAGCAAGGGCAGAGCACAGAACTAGGTTGGGTTTAGAGAATTGGGATATCTGGCCCGAGGTTTGATCAAGATGCAGCTCAAGGTCTTGGCTGTGATCAGGTTGAGTAGAGTCTGTGAACATTGTCACCAAAGTGTAGCACAAGCAGGCATGTGGGGGACACATCTGGGCCAACTCATTGCAGACTTCTTCTCTGAGACATGAACTCAGAACTCGAGTTTGGCTTTCAGCTTCCTGGCAGGTGGCATGGGGAGGCCTGGAATTGGAACCCTAGTTGGCAGCCTGCCTGAGCCGAGGAAGGTTTTCTGTTTGAGAGTGTGTGCTCTAACCATGCAGTCTAGAGACTCTGACAATCTTCTCTTCTTTGAAGTTGTAGGACAGTCCCACCTGGACAGCACCATTGAAGATCAAGAGATTGTCACCAATCCGCCAGACATTTGCCAAGTTGTGGAAGTGACCACGGAGAGCGATGAGCAGCCAGTCAGCATGAGTGAGCTCTATCCTCTCCAGATTTCTCCTGTGTCTTCCTACGCAGGTAAGGGGAGCAGAAAGGTGACCTGGAGACTCAGTAGAGAACAGACCAAGTTTAGCATCACTCCATGTCACCACACCACAAGAATCTTTGTTCTGTACTAAAAATTATTATTGGGGAATTATCCTTCCTTTTACTTTCTTGACAGCATCTTAGACGCCTCTGTAAGAAGAGGTGTTTATGGTATTCCCTTATTCAACTGCCCAGGATGTGGTTCATTAAGGACTATAGATAACATTTCCCACTATAAATGCTTCCTTGTCATCAGAGACACACAACAAATGTTGTAGTCACCGGACCTGGCAAAGACTGAGAATGCGCTGGAACATATTGAGATCAAATTCACTTGTAATCTATTTGCCTAAGTTAACAGGATTTGGGGTCAGAGTGGTTTGACAGAGTCTAGATTTTACTAAGGTACATAGGACTTTAGACGCCATCTTTTCTAGATTCTCTGTTCGTGGAAGTGAATGAATTTTCTCAAGATCACCTGGCCAACAAGTGTCCTGTCCAAGAGCTGAACTGAGCCTTCAGCTCCGAGGTTGTTGTTAGCTCTAATCCATTCCACTAGCTTTATTTGCCACTTCCACTTATTTCCTCCCTCNCTCCCTCCCTCCCTCTCTCCCTTCTTCCTTGTTTTATTGTGCTGCTTCTAGCCGAACAGGGCAGCTGGGCCCATTTCTGCTTCTCCTAGGGTCTGGTCCTATCATTGCAGAAATTAACCCAGGCAGAGGAGTCAGACACAGACTGAGAAAATGACTCCTCGCTTTGTCACCAGAATTATGTCATCTTATACTCCCTTCCCAACCATCTCCATTTAACCTTTAGGGACTCAATCATAATTAGGAAATCTAAATTCTAAGTCAGTGTTATTGATTGCAACTGTTGAAAAAATAAAAAGCAGAGGCCCAGGCAGGGTAAAAGATGGTCAGCTCTAGCAGATGGATCACCTTCTCCCCAGGCCTGTTTGCATGCTTTAGAGACCTCACAGGGTTAGCACAGACTCATGTGGTAAAGTTCATCCAAACATCAGTTGCTTGTAAATTATCACAGATAAGTTGACCTCATATTGATTAACCATCCAGCTTTCTTTTTTAATTTAGTTTTTAGTTGTGGTGAAATACATATAACACAAAATTGCCATTTGTTGAATGTTCAATTGAATGGCTTTGAATATGCTCATAGTATTGTGCAGCCTTCACTGCCATCTGTCTCCAGAGGTCTTTCACCTTAAACTAAAATGATGCACCCATTAAATATATACTCCTGTACCCGAGTCTTGAGAACCACCGGTCTATTTCTGTCCACTCTGTGGGCTCTTAGGAGAGGAATCATGCAGCCTTTACCCTTTTGTGACTGGCTTATTTTACTTAAAATACATCATAACTTGCTTTTGTGTTAGGAGCATTAAAAAGAATGGGAGAAAGAGCCCTAGTGACAGGAATCCAATCACCTGTCAAACAGCTCACCATCAGTCATTCATTCATCAGAGTTTGGACTTATATGTGTCAATCTCTTTTTGGTCTTTGCCAGGGCCCAATGACTATAATATTTGTTGTATGTCTGTTGTTGTCTGGAAATTATGCTAAATGCTTACTTGTATTGATTGACTTGCTTAATTATCAGGGGAATAAATGTTAGTCTTTCTTCAAAAATGAAGACTTCAAGGCTAATCTGAGTCTAGGAATAAAAAAAACTAATGACAGATTAATCCATGCGCAGCTGTGTTCTTAGACACTCGTCATGGTGCTTCATGGGGTCACATGCTATAGTCTCATTTGATTGTCAAAGGATCCACCAGAGAAGGTAGACCAAAATCTTTATGCAGAAACAACAGGAGCATTAAACACCGTAGTATTTTCTCTGTGTTCGTGGAGCTAAAGCTGAAGTCATGGCTTTCTTCTAAGCTGCTGTAGTTGCTAAACAGGATATGGGGTGGGAAGGTGGAGCTTTAAAGTGGACTGGTGTACCTGTTTAAGGTTTTCTTGGGGATTTGGGGAAGACTATTTGCTGTCCTGTCAGCAATGGTATTTTGCCTTAGCAGAGACATCCTGAGAACAGCTGAGGTGTGGGGAAAAAAATGAAATTTTCATTCCCTGTTTTGAGACATTTGTGTAGATTTCCAAAGGAGGGGTTTTAGCCTGAGGGTGGCACAGCAACAGCATGAATTTCTGTGAGAGGCCAGCTTTTCAGCCTGGTATCTGGTTCACCCATGGTTTTCACTGTCGAAATGTTCCAGAATCCTGTAGAGGGAGGTTTATTGGATGGAGCCAAAATGTTTCACTGCTGGTCCCTTTCTAGACTTGAAGACATGTTCCAGAGTTCTCTATTACTGACCATGGCTAGTTCAAGTCTTCCAGGCAGGAAGTTGATAACGTTCTGTAGCTCTCTGTTCTCATTTTTTGATTTTATGTCCATCAGTAGCATAGGCTGTTTGCTTGATTTTCATGATAGAGTTCCTTGGTGCAGACTGTTCATCCAAACGTCAACCGCCTTCATTCACTGGTCCAGGAAACTGCCATTTGGAGGTTGTTGTTGAATATTCTTTTCTTCTAAGGATCACTGACATATGATCCTGGGAGTGTCACAAAACCACAGTCACCTTTGCAGCTCTGTCTTCTAAAGTATCAGGGTGAAGAGGAATCTAGACAGCGTCTTTGAGTGGAAGGAAGTGTTCATGTTGGATAGTTTAAGTGGATAGAAAATTCTACTTTGATTTGTAAAAAGTTTCAGAACAGGGAAATATGTTTCAAAGCCCAGGCTGTTTATATTTTATTAGTTTGTTTGTTTACTTAGTTATTTTTGCAGTGCTGAAGAGCAAACTCAAGACTTCAGCCGTGGTAGAACAAGTACTCCACCACTGGTTCATATCCCTTGCCCTCACTGTCCTTTGATGTGGCTATCCGTCACGACTTCCTAGTATTTAATTGCATTGTTGGTGGTGTAGTAAAAGAACACCATGATGGTAATTCAGAAGAAAGGAGGTGGAAAACAGCCTTGCGTAGCAAGAAAAATAAGAATCAACTGGTTATATAATCAGGAGTAGAGAGGTCATGCAGACAGCCAGCATTCATTCTCCCAGAAACCATATATATATTTATTTTGTGAATGAGGCAAGGGTGCATTGGCGTGGAGACTAAGATTCAGATCTGAGCTGCTGAGTGGCCGGTTGCATCTTCTTGGGAATGTAATTGAGGAAATTATATGGAAAGAAATCAATGCTAATCATATTATGTTGAATGAGAGCCTTCCAGAAAATAGATCAGATATCACATAATACAATAACGTGTTCCATAAAATATATCATCTCCTGCCCTGTGATGTTCTCGAGGTGGTTGGGTAATACCGTATCCTCCAGGCAGATGTTAAAAGCTGAGCTGAAGCGGTGTGATTCCAGAGCTGCAGTTCTGGAAGAGACCTTGATGTTACCTGATTTGAGGCCAAATTACTTTCTTCCCTCTTCCCTGCTCGTAGAGAGCAGACCAGAAAGGTTAAATCAATTGTTCGCCTATCTACTGCTACTGTGTAAATATTTCGGCTTTTTCTGGCCATGCTTGCAGAGCAACTTCCATCTTTTTTTTTTTAATCCCATTGTATTGGAAGTCAGTTTGAAAAGCATCCAAACTAATAAAAGGGGGAAGTGACATAATCCATGTCGACATTTTGGCAGTCACGTTGATCTGGAAGCCGCAGCTGCAGTGAACTCATTTGTCATGTAAGAAGTCATTCTGGAAATGGCTATGGTGGAGCAAAACCAAGAGAGCAGGAATGAGGACCTGGAGCCAACTACTGAGTAATACCTATAAAAACCACCATTCATCTAACGGCAACATTTTGGGATCCTTAGTTAGGAACCCCAGGCACCTGCATCTCCTGGGCCAGAGGCTCTCAATGCTTCTTCCTCGAAAAGAATCAGACTTATAAACCAGTATGTTAGTACATTTCATATTGCTGCAAGCACAGGCGGTAATCAACTTTAAAAGAGCAAAAGACACGGTGACTCAGAGTTTCAGAGACTTCAGTTATGATCCAAACTCTTACACCCAGTTCCTGAAGTGGCGAGGCTCTGTAACGACATCAGAGACAGTTGATCTTCATTTAGAAATGATTCCCTCCAGCCGGCATTGTGTCAGCCGAAAGCACAGGGCAGGATATTGTGCCATTACGTAGCCACAACTTTATTCCTCTAGTTGAATGCTGGCTACTTTCAGGAAATTAGTGTTCTTATCCCCTACCAGGTCTGTTCACAGCTTCACCAAGGAGTGTTTAGCCTGGCATCTAACTTCTAAACCCTCCAACAACTGTGGCTCGAGCTTGTGGGATCCTAGGACCTTGTTGTCAACAGCTCCTTTCTCTGAATCCTCTGCCTTTCAACATGCCTGATGTCCTTGTGTGCTGCTTTTATTTGAAGGGAAAGGGCCCAGAAGGATTTCTGGAGAGTCATTAGGAAAAGAAGGCGGCTTGATGCATGTGGAAGGAAGGGAAACTTTGGCTTCAGAGCACAGACAAAGCTAAGCATGAGAATAGGAAAGGGATCTTGAAGTCTTGCCAGCAGGAAGGCAGTCTCTGTGCGCTCTGTTTGAGACTCTGGGATCTGAAGTGCAGTTTTGTTTTCTTTCCTCTGCTGACTCAAACCACGACTTGGCAAGTTTCTCAACATCTCCGCTCCTCGTTTTTCTTCTTGGGAGTGGCAGTCCTGCCTCCCCTGGAGGTTGAGCTAATGGGGCTTTTGTGTTTGGAGGGACGTTTCCTTTTCTGGTCTTCATTTACTTCTGCCTGGAAACATTCCTTGTGCCTATTGTCAGATTGTCTCCACAGCTCAGACCATTGCCAGCTAAGTCCTAGGCTTCCTTGTGACATCCGTGGCCCCTATATGGGGATGTTTGGGGTAGAACATTCTGAGTTGGCGGAGCCAAAGATCTGATTTTTTGTCAGCCTGTGGCAATCTCCCAGGCCTGTCTGAAGTCCCTGGAGAACAGTGGCTGAGAAGCATGCAGAAAGCATTCCTGGGTGAGACTTGTGGACCTCACTTGCTTGCTGTCTCTTTAAGGAATGCCCTGGGGGTACGCTTTGCTCATTTGCTCTTTAACTTGGTATATGTGGGGAGACCTATCTTTCGCCAGGGCTCTGAATGGTGGAAAGGGCTCTGGCTGGCCTGGAGCCATTGCATCTTAATTCTGCTCTAAGGTAGGCATGCAGCTAAAATCCCTCAGTAGTGGCAGGGTGGAAGAGGGTGGAAAGGTCTAGAGACCATACTGCCATCTGACCGCAGCAGCTTTCCGACTTGGGATCATCGCGAGGGATGAACAAGACCCGCATCCCAAGGGCCTAGCTGGGCCTTGCTATAGGTCTCTAAGTGCTCAGCTCTTATCAGAGTAAATGACCCAGACAAAATGCCCTGTGCAAGTCTGTGCATTTTGGATGTGCTGCGCTCTATGCATTCAGTTTTGCAATGGCGCTGAACAGTGAAAAGAACTGCTCTGTGTCATTTTCAATTTGTAAAACTTAACCTCAGATGATGTGTAATCAGCGGTCACTATATTTGACTCTGTTGAATCCAGCCCAGTGTGCAAACTCAGTGTTGAATACCACTGACATTTGCAAGCTCCATGTGTCAGCCTTTCCAAACACCCAAGCACTCTCTCACACTTACTCATCATGTAATCCTCTTTGGAAAGTGGCAGGCAACTGTAGCTCACTGTGATTAAGGACGTTTCTCTGTGTATCCCAGCTGGCAGCTCCAATCAGGTGTCTAATGGATTTTCTGTTGCCCTGTAGCAACATGACCATAACCATAATGGCTTAACACAATACACAGTTAACTATCTCACAATCATGGCTTAGCGCAATACACAGTTAACTATCTCACAATTCCCGTGGGCTGGGAATCCAGGTATGGCTTAGCTGGATTCTGCAGGAAAGCCTTGCTACACTGTCATCAGGTTGGCTAGTGCTGCAACTCATCTGAGATCCAACTGTTGAGCCACTGGCTCACACGGCATTGGGTGGAATTGAATTCCTTGCCGGTGTTGGGCCGAAATCCCCAATGTCTTGCTAGTTTTTACCTGGAAGCAGCCCTTAGCTTAAATTTGCCGTGTGGGCCTCCCTGACAGAGCCAGCGAACAAGAGACAGGTTAGATCTTACATGATGACATGATCATGGTCATAGAATATTTATATCTTTGCTGTGTTCTGTTGTCTAAAAGCAAGTCACAGTTCCTACCCACATTCAAGGGGATGGGGCCCAAAGATGGTAACCATGGAATGAAGGTCTTGGGGGAATCTATAACATGGCCACCTGCTAAAATTCCAGTAACTGGATATCTATAAATCCAAGGGTCGAATACTAAAAGTAGGAAGTAGCAAGGAGAGATTCAGGAAGAGTTTTTGGACAGTTTCACTATGTTTGACACAGAATAGAAAAAGATAATGTGTGGCATTGTGGGCAGAGTTTCTGGGAGGGGAAGATGTCTCAGGGATTGCACAGAACCCCGGGAGGCAGAGACTATGGCAGCATACTTGGTACAGCAAGCTCCTCTGCTCAGCTCCATAGCCTCTCCACTGCTCTGAGAGGACCAAGCAGAGAACTGAAATGCACTCTAGCTTGTCCCACTTGGATGTGTTTGACCTCACGAAGTGGAGGGAAAGGGTGTGTGCAGTTTCTTATTTCTAAAGTGCTGGCATAGGTTTTGAAGATACTTCCTGAGTTTCCAAAATAGCTTGAGCAACAAGAATATCTCTGTTTTTCTTTCTGTACAGAAAGCGAAACCACCGACAGTGTGCCTAGCGATGAGGAAAGCGCTGAGGTGAGCTGGCTCTTGTTTTAAAGCACAGGTTTTACTTTTGGATCTGTGTATGTGTGTGTAGTGTTTATGTGTGTATGGTGTGTGTGGTATGTATGTGTGTGAGTGTGTGTGTGTGAGTGTGTGGCTCAGTGTTTGTGAGAGAGAGACAGAGACAGACACAAGACAAAGAATGTACATAACCTAAAATTTACCTTAGTTTTTCTTTCTGAGTTGTAAAATGTAGTAATGAGCCCTAGGTGGGAGGGAGGGAAGTGAAATGTGCCCCTCAAAAAAAGAGGTGAATATGACAGGGCAGGAAGAAAAAATTTGGAGTCAAGGCCAGGAGATGCTGATATGCTTATGGCTGTAAACATCCCGATTTGCCAACAGGAATAAAACAGCCTGCCTGGCCAGCAGTAAGCATCAGCAACAGCTAGCAAAGTTATCTTCATCCAGATCAGTCTCCTCCTTTGGTCTGCTGAGAGGGCGGGTGTGTGGCCAATCTCTGCTCTCTGCCAACCTGCTTCCAGCTTCCCTCTGTAGGCCAGGCTCACACAATGGCAGGAAATGCCTGCAGTGCTGGTGGGAAGACAAAGGGGGCTGGAGAAGAAGCCGATGTTTGGTTGAATTCCTAATATCCCAAGGTTAGGAATTCTGAGAAGACAGTAGGCATCCATGCTGGCATAGATTGTGATCTGGCTTCTTCAAGGACTTTAACTCCTTTTCTGCCTGGCAACTGTAAGGCCAGTTGAGTTCAGGAAATGTGGATCTCAGTCCCACCCACTTAAAAAGCCATCAATGGACATTCACTGAGTGTTTCTAAGCTCCTTACCCTCATCTGAACATTCAGGGTAACTAATCAGGTTGGGCTATTATGGCTGGAAACTTTCCAGTGTGCAACCCAGGCGGCCTGCTCACAGGAACAGGAAGCCAAGTTGCCACCTTATTTTGTGTGTTTGCAGAATAGTATTGGTCAGATTTCTGGGAGCTAGCAAATGGGAATCGATTTGGAAAGCAAGAGAAGCCATTGCTTTACATGTGCCATTAAGTGGGAAGAAAAAGAATGTGTATATCTTGATTATTTTCTCTGAAAGGGGAGGCCACACTGGCGGAAGAGGAACATTGAAGGCAAGCAATACCTTAGCAATATGGGGACACGGAGCACCTACCTGCTGCCCAGCATGGCGACCTTTGTCACTTCCAACAAGCCAGACCTGCAGGTTACCATCAAAGAGGAGAGCTGTCCGATGCCTTACAACAGCTCCTGGCCCCCGTTTACAGACCTCTCCCTCCCTGCCCCAGTGACCCCCACACCCAGCAGCAGTCGGCCCGACCGGGAGACCCGGGCCAGCGTTATCAAGAAGACGTCTGACGTCACCCAGGCGCGTGTCAAAAGCTGCTAAGCTTTGACTCTCTCTGGTGGTTGTTGGGATTTCTTAGCTTTGTGTTGTTACTTGTTTGTATTTTATTTTTCTCTCTGATACCTATCTTAGACAAATCTAAGGGAAAAAAGCCTTGATAATAGGATATTGATTGCTGTGTCCAACTCCAGGGCTGGAGCTTCTTTTTAACTCAGGACTCCAGCCCCTTGGTAGACGCTATCTCTAGAACCTGCTGGATCTCCCAGGGCTACTCCCTCAAGTTCATGGACCAACAGCCACACGGGCAGTGGAGGTGCTGCATTGCCTACGGTCAAGGCCAGCATGGTGGAGTGGATGCCTCAGAACGGACGAGAAAATGTGAACTAGCTGGAATTTTTTATTCTTGTGAATATGTACATAGGGCAGTACTAGCAATGTTGTGGTCTGCTTCTGCACCTTATCTTGAAGCACTTACAATAGGCCTTCTTGTGATCTTGCTCCTCTTCTTCACAGCACACTCGGCGTCCCCTTCTGTGCCCATGACCTCACTACCCATCCATCCCCAACCCATCCAGTCCCAGCTCACTACCCACCCTTCCTTCTTCAACCCATCCAATCCCACTCTACACCCACCACTCCCTCCCCAACACATCCAATCCCAGCCCACACTCAGCCCTCCCTCTCCAAGCCATTGAATCCCTGCCCACTCCACCCCACCCTCCCTAATTTATTCAATCCCAGCCCACACCCAGCCCACCCTCCCCAGCCCATCCAATCCTAGT
>LOEQ01002621.1:66734-81572 GCA_001685075.1 Bramus lutescens | reverse complement strand
TGGATCATATGCATGCACACATGAGGAGCCCTTGAACATTCATTCCAGTTATAACTGGATAATAAAGATGAAGGCTTTCGTTGTGAGGCAGCTACAGTGCTGTGAAAAATTATCTCTTGTTTCTTCTAGAAAGTCTTCCCCTGTCGTCTTTTTCTTTGCCAGTTCTTCAAGGAGCATCAAGTAAGACCTAAGGTACGCATAATGATAGTCCTAGAAAGAAGAGAAGCCATCAGTGGAACAGAACTGAAATCCATAAATCTTCTATCAACAAGAGAAAATGTAAATTTATACATTGAAAAGAGCCACTGTGTATTTAGGAAAGCTGACCTAGAAAGAGCAGTTTTGAAGCATTTTCTAGAAGACCCCGAAATCCCCCCCACTCTTTCTCTGTGTATCTTTCTATCCACTCCCCTCTTCCCTCTCTCCTGTGATTCCCCAGGGGTCTGTATGAATTTTTTAATGTTGCTCTACAAGTTAGCATAAATCTGAGGTTTAAAATAACATACATGTATCCTCTCACAGTTATATCATCAGGGCCATGAGCCCTTTTGAGGGCCCAGGGGAGAGTCCTTCCTGATCTCTTCCAAGCTCTGGTGACTTCTGGTGTTCTCTGGCTTGTGGCTGTCTCAATCCAGTCTCTGCTTGTCTCCACTCAGCACTCTTCCCGTTCAGCTTTATGCCCTCCCTCTATTTCTCTCTCTCAGATCTATACCACATGCCTCCCTTTTATAGGAAGATTTTTCATTGAATGTTAGGGCCACCTGGAGGATAATCTAGGACAATCTCATCTCAAGATCCTTTAATGACATCTACAAAGGTTGTTTTCCAATTAAGAGAATAGTCACATGTGCCAGGGATTTGGGACTGGATACATCCTTCTGGGGCCATTTTTCAGCTCATTTCAGGCCCTCTAGGTGAAAGGTCAAATAGTTTATGACCTTCAGGCTTCTCATGAATGACATGAAAAGGAAGCCAGTGATAGGAACAACTTTTAAGTGACGTAAGGGCAAAGAGTGCAAGCTGGCACTTTTGTATCCAGCTAAACTGCCCTTCAAGTTTCAAAGAGAAACAGCTTGTAAATAACCTGAGGAAATACTGTTTGGGTGTCGGTTGACTTTTGGAAGATGAGTTCCATACAAACAAGAGACAACTGGGAAAAAACATCAGCAAAAGTACTGGCAGCACACACACACACACACACACACACACACACACACACATACACACACACACGTGCTTTCTTATGTAATTTTATCGCATGGTAAAAATCACTGTTTGGTTGGCTAGCTCAGACCGAGGATTGAAGAGTAATGTGTAAATGCTGTATATTCTATAAAAGTATCAGGCATGGCCAAAAGGGGTGGGAGGAAAAGGAAAGGAGAGTGGTACAATGGACAGCTGTACAGACAGTGGCCACGAGGAGCCTATCCTAAAATATTCAGCAGAAAGGGGAGGGGATTGCCTGTACTGCAGTAAAATACAAAAATAACCACGTAAAAAATTACACAAATATCCTGAAATGCTGAAAGAAATAAAAGACAAGTAGCAAACAAAACAAGACAGTTAAAGTATAAAATAAAGGATAACACAGGCAGTCATTATAAATTAGTATGACATGGCTAAATATAGCAGCCATACTAATTAATGGAATAGGCTTTTGCCCTTTTGTGACAATTTTCAATTTGATCCTTAACACAAAAGACAAACCCACACTATATATAATAAATAAACACATCTGAAATATGGTTAGTCAGGGGCCCCTAACTAAAACCCAGAATTAGCAGATGAATACTACAAAAATCAAAACCCGAAGGGTAGGTTGGTGATTGTAAGCAGACAAGTGAATGCACCACCAAGTTCTCTGTGAGGTGGGTCTGGAGACACACACGGATCACTTGTGAAAGATGTAAGAAGATGTGGAAGAGTGTGATTCACACAAGGAAGACAGAGCAGTTAGAAATATCTATGTGCCATGTACCACAGCAATTACCATATGAAGTGTAAATTTCACGAACTAGAAACACACTAATAATAGGTGATTTTAACACCCCATATCCAGTACAGAGAGTGCATTAATTAAAGAAAAAAGATCTAAGCATAAGTCATTCAGTTCATAATAGACCAGTTCTGTTTACACACACACACACACACACACACACACACACACAAACATATACACTAAAGATGCTAAAGATGAAGAATGTCTTCCCATGTGGATCGTTTCTGTGGATGCATAAAATGACCCTAGATTGATGTGATAACATTGCTTTTATTTTATATTCTATCCCCTCTTTTGCCAAGATTTTAGTAATGTGAGACACATATGCAGGCAAACCCATTATCACTGTAACATGTGACTGGATCTGAAGCTCAGCCAGTGGTACTGTTTCTTTCACGACCTTTTTCCAGACACTGCATACTATTATCTCTAAAGCGCAGCATGTGCGGTGACTATAACCGAAATGTACATTTAGACAGGCGATTGGGGGATACATAACTCCCTCAGCCCCCCGGGGCCTGGTTATAGGAGTATTTGATGCTTCTACGGTGCACTAATGCTCCGTGTTGTGGTCTGTGGCACGCACAGAGTTGTCATGTTCCATTTACAGGGTCGGCGGGAAGCATGAAAAATGTAGGTCAGTGGCATATAAAATATTTATGAAAGATAAAAGCACAGATGTCCTTCCTTAGCTCACCTACCAAGGACAGAATACTTGAACAATAGTGGTTTGAGTTCTAGTTAAGATATGTCTCTTAACTATTTATATTGATATTTAGTAATTCCTTTTCTTTTTTCTTTTGCAGTAAGTAATTTCAGCAGTGTGATTTTTTTTTCAGTGCATAGTTGGAGCTGGAGAGGGCTCAGCAGTTAAAATCATGCTGCCCATGCAGAGGCTCAGAGTTTGGTTTCTACCAAACATGGTGGGTGGCTCACAATTCCCTGCCGTTCTAGATCCAGGGAATCTGACGCCCTCTTCTGGCCTCTGTTGGTACTTGCATTCATGTGGCATACATTTACACAGATCATACACATAGAAATAATTAAAAATAAAACATATCTTTAGAAATTAAAAAAATTAAAAGTACACACTAAGTGAAAAAAGCTTTATTGTCTAGGTTTCTCAAAAAATGTGATAAATAAGTGCATAATTTAATGGGAAAATTATTATTGTCTTTTGATTTCTCAAAGAGACTGGGGGCAAATTCGTCATTTGCAGAAAATATCAGTATACTCTGCCATCCCCTAGGAGCCTATGATGATATCATTGACCATAAGAAAACTTGAGGTCAAAATCTTCTGAAGAAATATGAGCATCTATCTCAAGAGCTGGTAATTATTTTAAGAAGCCTGTGCTGAAAATGGTTAGCATAAGCAGATGCAGAAGGTGAATTTACATATCCCTGTGAAGCAGTAATGCTTTTTTATTTAGATCAAACATCTGCTCTTCTCAGTGCTTTTCACCCACCCCTTTTTCCAGCACTGCCTCCCCAGTGAAAAGCCACTGATGTTGATAGGGCTGATAACTGATAGAAAAGCCCAAGATCTCCCTGGGTCACACAGACACAATCAACAATGTCAAAAACACACTTCTGGAGGTCTGGGAAGATAGTTCAGTCAGTGAAATTCTTGCTGGGTGAGTGTAAGGACCTGAGCTCGTAACCCTAGCTCCCATGTCTTAGAAAACAATCCAGGGACTTGGTAGCACATGCCTGCAATCCCATGAGTGAGGAGGCCGAGACAGAAGGATCCCCGGAACTTGTTGGCCAGTCCCCCTAACCAAATTGGTGAGCTCCAGGATCCATGAGACCTTGTATTAAGAAGTCATGAAGAGAGGCTTTAGCCATTACTGGCTGCTCATCAAGAGGACCTGAGTTCACATTTTCCCTGGACATGGCTTCACACAACTATGACTCAACTCCAGGTGACTCGTCATCCTCTTGTGGCTTCCAAGGGCTCATGCAAGTAGTACTCAGTATATTTTCTTAAGTATAATACTCATATACTTAAGAAAATAAAAAATTAAAAGAAATAAGAGGGTAGGGGAAGAGATTGAGAAAGATATTAAATGTTGACCTGGCCACCCTATGCATGTGCTTGTATACATATACACAAAGAGAGAGAGACAGGGGTGCACATATGTAGACACACACACAGAGGGGTGCACATATGTAAGGGCACGTACACACATACACAGAGGTGCGCATATGTAGACATACATATACACACACACAGAGGCGCACATATGTAGACACATACACTCACAGAGTGAAGCTTTGTGTTCGTAAAGAAATCGACCTGAATTTACAAATATATGAGCTATATCTGAATGTCTGTTGTGATGAGCAAGGGGCGTAAATGTGGAGCCTGTGGCCAGGAGGAAAAAGTCAGGGTTTCTAGCTGTCCCAAATATTTTCTAACTGCCCCAGATGTGCTGCTGTGCAAGGCAGTGTGGCCAAGGTGAGAAACAGCCACCTCTGAGGTGCTGCTTGCTTGTCAAGTGGTCCACATTCATTGACAGAGCTGCCAAGGCCAAGACAAATCATGTTCGTTCCTCCCCCAGGCTGACCGGAGAAGAGAGTGCTGAGCTTCCCGACACAGTTCTTCTAGGGCTTTGTAAATTCCTTCCAGAGACTGCTGAACCCTTGCCTGCCTTGGTCTGGCCTTCTTCCTCTGTAGATTCTTATCACATGCTTCCAGCCTGCAGAATTTACCCTTCCCCCCTTTCCAGAACTGGCTGGGAATTGTTTCAGAATCTACAAAGCAAAGAGGTTGCTGGCAAATCAGGAAGGGAGGGGTTTTACGTGTGAACTTTCAACCACTGTGAAAAGAGTTGTTTAGAGAAGGTGGAAGAAAAGAAATCATACTTGCGCTAAGCAAAAATAGCCACCCGTAGGAACACACAAACTGCAGAATTCTTTGCCGGGATTAATTCCTAATTCCTCTATGAGATTCAGGTGGGTGTTTCACAACACCATATGTCAATATCAATTCAGAGGTTTAAAAACCTAGACCAGGAGCTTTCTTTTCTTAGCAAGCCACAAAAATATATATTTACCCATGAGCCTTCAGGCAATGAAGTCTGATCTACAAGAAATTTCTCTGCTGGTAGTTTAGGCAGGAGACGTCAAATAAGCCTAATTACTGTCTTTTTCCTCCAGAAAGCTCTCCCTCCAGGCTGAGATTTGAACTCTCTTGTCGCTAGTGTTGGAGCTGGAGGGGAGCTGTGAAAATAGAAAATGAAGATGAGACAAGTCTCCAGCTCAAGGGACCACGTTCCAGCTTTGCAGGCCAAAGGGGATGCTCAGAGCTTCAGCGTCTTTGAAAACTGCCCTCTTTTGGATAGTGGGTCTCACTTCATTGGTTCACATGTTAACATTTTAGTTTTTGAATTGGAATATACAAAGAAACAATTGCCAGTTGCCTATCCTCGGAGTGAAGTGCTAACACGGTTGGCAATGCCTTCGGGGACGCGGGCTTTGCCGGCGTTGTAGAACCAGCTGTTTGTGTAACTTCCATTTTGCTGCGTGCATCTGCGGCAGCCCAGCAATTGCTTAGATTCATGATCCTAAGTGTCATGGAAAACGTCTTCACAAAGTTGTCATGGCTTTCCTCTACTGAACGGAAGTCACCATGTGTGCATTGGCTTGCCTGGCGCGTGCCAGTTGGTGCATAGCAGCGTGGCACCGTGCCTCATTGCAACTGAATAAATAATACTCCTTGTTAAAGCTGTAGGAAGTTGGCATGACAACTGCAGGCATCATCGAAACAATTATCCAGGCTCCAAAGCCTACCAAAGGCTTCTAGTGATTTCCAAAGAAGCCATTTGGTGTTTAGCTTTAAGAAAAGGCAAACACAATGAGAATTATGTTAACTGTTTTGGTTAGCTTTATGTTGCTAGGATGAAATACTGACCTAAGGCAATCTGAGGGAGAAAGGAATTTATCTGGCTGATAGGAGACAGTCATCAAGGGAAGCCAAGGCAGGAAATCAAAGCAAAAGTTTGACACAGAAAACATGGAGGAACACTGCTCATTATCGCTTATTACTGCTCATCTTGTCTAGGACCAATAGCTTACATAGCCTGAGCTCTCTTGACCCGTGACAGTACCACCTACTGGGCAACCCTACATCAATTAACAATCAAGAAAACATATCAAAAGACATGCCCGAAGGCCAATTTGATGGGATCAGTTCCACAGTTGAGAGCCTCTCTTCACTTATGTGTCTTGGTTTGTGTCAAATTGACAAAAATGGAGCAAGACACCAACATGCTGCCAGGACTCCCCACGATGCTATCAATCTTTAGGGTGCGGAAGAAGAACAATCTCACCAACACAGCAGGCCTGTGAGAGATTCTGGGTGTTCGAAATGATTCAGAAGAAGACTTAAGTATCTGACTACAAAGTGGAGCGCAGTTAAGTTCTGGAAACAAAAGCTGCACACAACTGTAGCGTTATGGTTTCAACTCCTACAGGTTCATGGTTTAAAAGCCTGCTCCCTCCATCTGGTGGTGTTACTTTGGCAATTGTGGAATTTTTAGGATACGTGGCTTTGTTGGAAGAAGCAGGTCACTAGTGCTGTCAACCATCCTGGGTGTCCATCTCCCTCCCTACTTTTATGTCAATTTGACACAAGCTAAAGCCACCTGAAAGGAGACTTAAGAAAATGTCTCCATCAGATCTGGCTGTAGGCAAGTCTGTAAGACCTTTTCTTAGTGATTGATGTGGAAGGGACTAGTTCATTGTGAGTAGTGCCACCCAAGTTGGTCCTGGGTTCTGTAAGAACAGACTGAGGGTGGTGGTGGCGCACGCCTTTAATCCCAGCACTCAGGAGGCAGATATAGGCAGATCACTGTGAATTCGAGGCCAGCCTGATCTACACAGCAAGTTCCAGGACAGGTTTCAAAGTTACAGAGAAATCCTGTCCTGAAAAACCAAAATAAATAAATAAATAAAATTAAAAAAAAGAAAACAGGTTGAACAAGTCACAAGGAGCAAGTCAGTAAGCACCACCCCTCCATGACCTCTGCATCAGTTCCTGCTTCCAGGTTCCTGCTCTGACTTCCTTCAATGATGGGTCAGGATGTGGAAGACTAAGCCAAATAAACCCTTTCCTCCCCAGCTTGCTTTTGGCCATTGTGTTTCATCTCAGCCGTAGTTAACGCTAACCAGAACAATCATTAAACAGAATGGCTCACAGATTTGTTGTCAAACCAATCCAATGGCGACATTTTCTCAGTTGAGGTTCCTGCTTCTCAAATGACTCTGGTTTGTACCTAGTTGACAAAAACCACAGCAGGACAGGAAGGTTGCTAAGCGTCATTAGAGAAGATACTGGTGAAATAAAATTACCAGAGCACAGACAAAGGCAGATGAAGAACATCAGCAAAGGACAGGTCCCTCCAACCCATTCGGAGAGAACAGAGGAAAAAAAAAATAAGCCTTGAGCTTTGGAAAATGGCAAGTGGATTCTGTTGAGGCAAAAAAGAAAAAAAAAAAGCAAGGGGCAGTCTCAGAAGACAACGAGGAGTAGAGTTTGAACACTTGGAGTCTAGATTTTAGATGGAGGAAATCATGACCACCCCGTTGGTGAATGCCTTCATTTCATAGGTTGAGAAAATGCTGCGCCCGGGTTGCAGGTCCTTAGAACCGAAGGGGAATCCCAGGGGTCCATAAACATCTTCTGAAGTGCCCTTAGCCCACAGAACCTCAGTCCCTCTGCACCAGAATTCCCGTTCTTGCCCCTACCCACTCCCGCACCTTCTTCCCTTTGCTCCCTCACGTTTTTACCAAAGTTTCCATTTCTCACTGAGATTTTTCTCTGAGGAAGCCAGACTAGGCCTCTTAGACGTAATGCGGCTGCGGGGATTTAGGATACAGTACTCTGAAGAAGCCTCCTTGGCCGTAGGATTGATTTAAGCTGATTATTTGAGCAACTGTTGAAGGACAGGCTTCGCTGTGCTCTGCAGCTGTCAATCTTCAACTTGATTGGATCTGGAATCAGGTGAGAGATGTGGCTCTGGGCGGGTCTGTGACTACTTTCTGGAAGGATTAACAGAGAGAGGGAAACCCTTCCGTACAGCTGGTAGCTTCCCGAGGCCCAGACGAAAAGAGCCCCGAGAGACAACCCATGATGCACTTTGTCTTCTTGCTCCACCCCTCTCTGATGAGCATATCCACCCCTCCTTCAGCACCACTCCCGCTCTCTGCTTTGCTGACTTCAAACCCAGCCTTTTCAGCCCTCCAGCCCAGACTGAAGGCCATATCTGGGAATCCCCAGGCCTTCGGAGCTGTATTTGTGAGGTAGGAAGCAGGACACATCTCCTGAGTTCAAGAAAGCCTTTCTTCTTGCCTTGGATGGTTTTATGACTCTGATGTTCATGGTCTCACTAAACATTCAGTGAGTCAAATGGACTCAGGATTCTTGTCTTGTGAAACCCAAGAATACAATCCAGACTACAGAGAGTGGTTCCTAGAAAGAAGGCTCTTACAGTTGATAGGTAGGAGCTTGTGCAAAAGAGAAGGCTAGACTCTACATAGAACCAGTGGGTCCCAGGAAATGGGAGTACCACTGTACTGCTGGTCTGGGGCCTTTTAGAGGGCAGATGACAGAACTAGGGGTACGCACTGGGCAGTGGTCAGTCCAGTTGACCCCATCCTGAGGTACCCAGATTTCATTCACATCCTCAGGCAGAGCTTCCACGCAATGACAGAGAGATGCAAAACTTTCTTTTGGCATCCCTAATACCTCCAGCAAGAACTTCACTGAACAGTTTTGAGGTCTCTGCCCTACCTAATGCCACCTTTTTTGAGCCTCTACATACCTGAAAGAACTTTAGAGGCAGACACTGACTGGGTTCACACTTTCATTTAGAGGCAGTTCTTGTAGCTGGAGCCAGTGGCCGCTGAATTTGGGCCCATTTTCACCCAGCAAGCGGGAGAAACAGGACTTTACTGTCTTTGAGGGTTGTGCTTCGGGGTGTTGACTCGAGGCCAAGAGAAAAGATCTTGGGTTGTCAAACTGGCCTGAAGTTTACTCACTGTCTAAAAATATTTAAATGTATTTGAAAAGGACACAGAAACAAAATTCTGAAAAAATAAAAGAAGGCAGAGAGTCTCTTCTGACTTCTTTTCAATTTGAATCTGCTCTTTTGTGTTCCCAGCAGCTAGAATAGGTGTTTGGTGGGCACCCACTGTTTGTAGGATTAGTGAATGAATGATAGATCTTGGTGTGTGATTATATATACAAGAGCTTAATCTGACTCCAAGCCCTGTTTACAAACTGGTCCTTGCAAGAATTATTGCACAAGACATGAACAGGTGTTTTGCTTCCATTTTGCTAGTTGACCATCTATTCTCTCTGTGGTTCTTTTTTGCTTAGCCTTTTTTTCCCTTTAAAGATTGCTATTTAATTAATATGGAGTAAAATTAATCTTCTAAAAAAATACTATGTTCAATGAGTTTTGGCAAAGCGTGGCTTTGTAACGTGGCTTGTTCTGATGTGAAAACTTTCTCCTCATGGCAGGGCAAAGGGACCAGGGAAAGCTACATCAAGTTACATAAAGAAGCCAGCATGCAGGGGGAGACTGGAAACCCTTTCCAACCTGGGCCACATAAATCAATCAAGCATGCTCAGGGAGAGCTCAGGGACACAGCTGTGGGAGCGGATGCTGTGTAGCTGACTATGAAGGGTTAGGGTAACCTGGTGCTTTTGAGTGATTCCTTCGCCTTTGCTCACTAGGCCCCTCCTGTTCTCAGGACAGCCTTTGCTGTCTTAATAAATGGCCCCTACTTCCGCCTCAACTGTGTGTTCAGCCAGTTCTTTGCCACGGAACACAAAAGCCTGGAAGCTTCAGTGGGTCCTTTGGAGCTCAGATTCATGCTATAACACCCCCTGAAAAGGTGTTCCCCAGGGTCTTTGGTCTCCTTCATCGCCCACTCCCAGATCTGTCAACCCTGTGCCAGTTTTTTCTGCTTGGAAGTTCGGTCTGTTCTAAGATACAACTTGGATGAGGTGATACTGTATGTCATTGTTTAGCCCGCCTTCTTTTTCTTCTCAAAATATACGTAGCATCCATCCAGTTTGTTGTATGTATTAGCAGTTCAGTTTTATTGCTAAGTAGTACTACACTGGATAGATATATCACTACTTGTTGATCCAGTTATCCATTGAAAGATGTCTGAATTGGAGTGATAATGAATAAAATATTTCTGACATTTATATTCTAGCTTTGTGTAAGTGTAAGTTTTTGTTTCATTTGGCAAATGAAACATCTATGGATGAGCTTCTAGGTATCAGGTTTGTGCATGTTATAGATCAGTGATTCCCAATATGTGGGGTGTGGTCCCTTTGGGCAAGTCAAATGACCCTTTCACAGGGATTGCCTAAGACCATATGGAAATTTAGGTATTTTAATGTTTAATGTTATGAAACATTACATTTCATAGCAGTAGCGCAATTGCAGTGATAAAGTAGCAATGAAAATAATTTCATGATTGGGGATCACCGCAACATGAGGAACTGTATTAAAGGACCACAGTGTAGCATCAGGAAAGTTAAGAACCACTGTTATAAGATTGAATATGAGGGAATAGCAAGAAGGGGTCCATCCTGAAAGCCAGTAATGGAGCCCTCACCAGAAAGCAACTGTGCTGGTAACTGAATTCTAGCTTCTAAAACTGTAAGGGATGTCTGTTCTTTAAGATATTAGTCCTATGGTATTCTATTCCAGCAGCTCCAAGTGGCTAAGGTAAAACACACTTAATTTTATCTGAAGAAGCTTCCAAACTGTTTCCCAAAGTTAGGGTACCATTTTACACCCTAACCAGCAATGTACAGATGTTCCAAGTGCAGAGCTGGAGAGATGGTTCTGCAGCAAAGAGCACCTTCTGCTCTGGAAGAGGTCTGAAGTTCTGTTCCCCACACCCAAAGGCTTGCCACCACCTGTAACTCCAGTTCTTTAGAGTGTGATGTCCTCACCGCTTCCATGGGTACCCGCCTGTACATGTTCATACATGCACGGGCCCATGAACATGCACCCCGAGGTCATTCGATATTGTGAAAATATCTCTTAAAGTCTAAGAGGCTAGAACTTTTGCTGGACCTCAGAGTCAGAGTTACTAGTACAACTTGAGGTCACTGAAGATGTAGGACTGCTAGCTTATTGTGTCTGCATGTCTGCAGCCTGTGTACTTAACCAGCTTCTAAAGGACAGTGTGACAGCCATGCTTGCCTGAGATTTCTCACGTAATCAACTTTGCAACCTAAGCTGATATATAGCTATAATCTTAAGTTATGTGCTCCTCACTCAGAACAATGCATGTGTATCATTTGCCAAAAGCAACAAATACAGATGCTGAAAGCAACCTTCTAAAATTAATAACCACTGTAAATACTGAATGTACTATTTGGATATTGGTTAATAAACAATGATATTTACAGTGCTGTTTGTTGTCTGGGTCAGTTGGGATTGGTTGGGGGCCAGTGACTTAATCCCTTGTTAAAGATGTCTGTAAAGTCTCCCACCCCTTCCCCATGTGATACTTTCTGTACTGCTCAATAGCCCAGTACTACAGTATAGTACAGTATTGTACTACTGAATGTCAGAGCAAAGACCTTTGTTAAAGGCAGGCAGAGACAGACACAGGGATACACATTGGTGGGCATGGACAGACACACAGAGAGCACACAGTCACAGACACAGGAACAGTCACAAGAAAGCCTCTAGGCAGGCACAGACTCATACAACATATAAACAGAGGACAGAGGACTCAGGAGAAGAAAGTAGAGAATTCAGATCTGGTCTTGCTCTTGGTTAGATGACTCCAGGGAAAAGTGCTTTTATTTCTTTCCTTAATGTGAGATCGATGTGTTTTTGGTGACTCAGAGTTAATCACTAGTGTGTTTAAACCATACATACCCCAAAGTAAATTATTTCTTTTAATCTTAAAAAACCTCCTTAAAGAAAAAAAAAGCCAGTTGCTTAAAATTCTCATTAACACCTGGCATTACCTTTCTCATTTTCCTCTGAATGCAAAGTATTCTAATGGGTGGTGCGGGAGAATTGTCTGTATTCTGTCAATCATGTTTTAAATAAACGCTGATTGGCCAGGCGGGAAAACCAGACAGGAAGTAGAAATGATGCAAATGAGAACAGGAAAATTCTGGGAAGGAGGAAGCTGATTCCTCCCACTCCTGCCCAGATCACCGAANTCTCTGTGTGATTTTCTTTGGGGCTTGCCAGCTGTGGGGTACCGGGCAGGACAGATACCCCAACAAGCAGACCCCGCTCATGTTACAAATGGGTCTGTTGTTCTTTTAATTTGGATATCTCTAGTTACTAACAATGCTGATCTTTTCATGCTTAATAGAGCTTGACACTCACCTAAGCAGCTCCGTTCGGTCTTTACTATAAATAATGCACGATGTGCAGCTCAGAGGCACGGAGAGCTGGGAAATGTTTATCCCAGTCAAGGATGCAAGGCTAGGGTACCAGTGAGGACAACCAGAAAATACTGGCCTCTATTATTGAAGGGATCCAGAATATGCTGATCTAAAATATGCCTCTTTGTCACCAGCAGTGCTCTGGGCTGAAAGCAACTGAAGATCAGGAGATGCAGGAAAACTTCGACTCTCTTTATCCTGCCTAAAAACCATGATAAAACTGTGGTGGGCTTTCTCCCCGAGTTCTCTGCTGGCATAAACCCCACCCACCATTACTTTCTCTCCTGTTTCCTAATCACTTTCTCAACCCCACTCTCTTTTGTTACAAAGACATAATGGGACCCCAAGTTTCATGGCACTAGTTATTGGGATGCTATCTTTATTGTCTTGCAATGGATAAATAAAATAACAAAGCTTTTTGAGTTTTTCCCCCACTCCAAGTACCATGCTCTGTGTCCTTGTCTTTCCAGATGGAAGAATAAACACATCGAGCTGCTTTGACGTTCTTCCTGCATTTCAGCTGCCGTCAGGACAAATTTCACAGATGAATTAGCTTTCTAGAGCTGTTGCAAGAAGTTACCATAAACGTGGTGGCTTAAAACAAAGATTATTCAATTCTGTATTGACAGTGGGGAAACCTACATAGGCCTGAACTAGACCCCTCTGAATGTGGGTGACTTGGGCAGTCTGTGGGGTCACTGGCACCAGGATTTATCCCTACTGCTTGTTCTGGCTTTTTGGAGATCATTCCCTTTGGAGGGATACCTTGCTCAGCATAGATATAGTGGGGAGGGCCTTGTTCCTGCCTCAGAGCAATGTGCTAGACTCTGTTGACTCCCCATGGGAGGCCTTACCTTCTCTGAGAAGTGGATGGTAAATTTTCTTAGTGTGTTGTATCTTCAGAGCAAGAAGTTGGGACATGTGGAGTAACAAGACACCGAGTCTTAGGAACTTTGGTCCTAGGTTTCTTATCTTCTTTGTTTAAGGGCTTCCTGAGAGCATTTTGGCAGACATCATCTTCTGTAGAGATCAGAAAGTTTTGGGATTCTGCTAGTCCTTTTGGGCCCCAACGTCTGAAGCATACTCATATCTGCCAGTCCAGGAATAGCCACCCCACTCTCTTTCCTCCTTTACAGTAACCAAGTTGAGAATACACAGACGGGATTCCACAGCGCATCTTTGAAAATACCTGCATTTCTCAACAGTCCTCCTTGCTGTGGATAGCAAGAATGCTCCTTACTTAACAATAGGTGCACTCTGCTGTGGATCAAAACCTTGTCTGGCATTCCTGCTATGGATTCAAGCCACATAAGCCTTCCACCTTCACCCAGAGTATCAGCAGATGCTTCTGTGGTCACAGCTTCTCACAGAGGGTGTGGAGCTGGCACTCAGCATCCACGTCAGCTGGTTTCTGACAGACGGTGGCTGCAAAGGAGCTATTCAGCTTCCTCACAATACAGCTGTTGCCTAGAAAAAAAAATCATAATTTTTTCTTGTTGTTGTATTATGATTGTACCTGAAAGTATCTGATTTCCAAATAGGTTCCAATTCTCATGATGCTTTAGTTATATTTCCACTGGAGTGACAAAGTGCCAGAGATAGGTCAAATCAAAGGGAGAGTGGGTCCAGAAGTTTCAGGCCGTGGCTATCTGGCCACTAGTTATGTCTGTGAAAAGTAGAAAATGATTGTGGGGAGCAGGGGCATGCAGTAAGGCAATGCTGTTCACATTCTGAAGAGAGGAGAGAGGAGGATAGGATAGGAGAGAGAGATAGAAAGAAAGGGAGAGAGATAGAGAGAGATAAAGAGAGAGATAGAGAGAGATAGAGAAAGATAAAGAGAGAGAGATAGAGAGAGAAAGAGACAGATAGAGATAGAGGGATAGAGAGATAGAGATAGAGAGAAAGATATAGAGATAGAGAGAGAGGGAGAGAGATAGAGATAGAGAGATAGAGAAAGATAGAGATGAGAGAGAGAGAGAATTGGTCTTTCCACGGGATGCGGCCTCTAAGTGAATATCCAATATCCAGTGGTCAGTCCTAGAAAATATACATACAAGCACAATAAACAGACCCAACAGGTATTATTTAATTAAATAAAAAGAGGACATGAATTTGAGAGGGAATGGGATGTGGGAGCATGGGAGAGCTGGAGGGAGGAAGGGGGAAATGAGATAACATTTTGATTAGAAATAAAATAAATCAAACAAGTTGCATACTTCCAGTACACAATGGCACAAATACTGTCTTTTAGAAGGGGGAGGCGGAGTCATGGAGAGGAAGGATCAGACTAAAAGCAAGATGGGAACTCAGTTAAGCAAATATTAAAAGTTGTACTTCCGTGACAACAGCTGTACACATGATACTGGGATATGAGCTCAGAAGACTTGCAGCAG
>LOEQ01002621.1:45471-59622 GCA_001685075.1 Bramus lutescens | reverse complement strand
GACACCTTCACACCAATGCACATAAAATAAAGATAAATAAATCATAAAAAAAGAGTTAGCAAATAAGAAGCTAGAGCTAATAGGACAAGCAGTGATTTAATTAATACAGTTTCTGTGTGGTTATTCCAGAACTGAGCAGCCAGGAACTAACTAGCAGCCTCCATATAGCAGTTACATTCAGCTGCATCAGCATTGCTCCACACACCATCAACAACACGCAGCATCTCTATTTTAGAGACACTCTTGGCTCGCCCCAATTCTTTTAGAGGAGCAGACGAAGAGTTGATGTGATTCAGTGGATGGAGGAGCCTCAAATGAGGCACAGGTGTTTTCATGGTTTTATAATAGTGCTTTATGCCTGAGCATTCTCTCTGATCAAAAAGGGAATGAGGGGATTCAAGAATAAAAGCTAATAAAAAATAAAAAAAAGAATAAAAGCTAAGAATCCTGTGATGTGAGGCTCTGAAAGAAGCTGGCTTTAGCATCTCTGATGTTATGTGCCGCTTCCCAAAGCATAGAGCAGGCTCTGGTGGTTTTGACATGTATGTAATATGGCATAATGGGGGCCTGTATGTATAAATTAGCAACCTGTACATGAACAGGAGCCCTTTTCCCCATTTCCAAGGCTTTTCTAGATGCTTCAGAGGAATAGAAACTTCAGTGATGCTGGAGTCTGCTGCTTCTCAGGTAGGCAGGTGAACAACTGGAAATCCAAAAGATCATGTTTGCTACTAGGAAACATAAAAGTGAGCCTATTTTGGAGGCAGAGTGACCTTAATGCTGGCAAGATGGCTCAGTGGGTGAAGGCACTTGCTGCTAAGCCGGAGGATCTGAGTTCAAGCTGAAGGACCTGTGTGGTAGAAGGAGAGAACCACTCCCACAAGCTGTCCTCTGACTTCCGTGTGTACAGTGTGGTAGCAGTGCCTATGTGAGAACACACACACTCACACACATTCACATGCACTCACAAGCTCACACTCACACACACATGTGCACACTCACACACACTCACACACATTCTCATACTCACACAATCACATGCATACATACTCACACTCACATGCTCACACTCAATCACACTCACACACATTCAATCACACTCACTCATGCACTCACACACGTACTTGCACTCACTCACATACACTTACACACTCATATGCACTCACACACTCACACTCACATGCTCACACTCACTTACACACTTGTACTCACTCATGTACACTCACACACTCACATGCACTCACACACATTCACACACACTCATGCTCACACACACTCAATCACATGCTCATGGACACTCACACATACTCAATCACACTCACACACATATACTCACACTCACATGCACTCACACACTCTCACACACATTCATACACACACATGCTCACACTAAATTACACTCACTCATACTCACATGCTCACACACACTCAATCACATTCACTCATGCACTCAATCTCACACATGTACTCACACTCACTCACATACACTCACACACATGCTCACACAGACGCACAATAAACAAACAAACAACAAACTAATGTATTTGAAGTAGAGTGACCTAGGCTTGAGTCTGAGTTCAGCTATGCACTACTCATGTAGACTTACCCTCACTGAACTTCAGTTTCTAAAAAAAGAAAAACTTTTTTGTTTTAATTATGTATATGTATGTCTCTGAGTGAGTACATGCACTTGTGTGTCAGGGCTCATAGAGGATGGAAGAGGGTGTCTGACCCCCTGGAGCTCAAGTTACAAGCAGTTTTAAGCCACCCAAAGTGGGTGCTGGGAATTGAACTCAGGTGCTCTGCTAAATTTCAGTTTATCTGTATTATAATAGAATATATTTTTGTCACAAACTCAGAAGTTGTTGTCAAGATTATATGCAGGATTAGACAAGCTGAAAACTCTCAGTGACACATTGCATGGGTTCATTCATACCTGTAAGTTCTTAAAACCATAATTACAAATCCATTATTAAATAAGTGGGATTTTTAAAAAAAATAAAACTTGTCTATTTCCTTGTGGATTTCACATCATGAGCCTCAATTCCACTCATCTCTCTGTTACTTCATTACCACCCTCTGCCTTTGCAACCTGCCCCAAAATAAATAAAATAAATTTAAAAAATGACCAAAACAAAGAAGAGTGGAACCTGTAGTGTGTCACAGTGTACCCTTTAGCCTGCTCATCTTTACTTGCAAATGTTCACTGGTCTGGTTTGAGGTAGATGTTAGGATGGGCCAAGTCATAGTCCTGGGTCTAGACCTGGCTGGTAGCTGAGTTGGTCATCTGCCAGCTCTCCCCCATACTCACCACCAGGGTGAGCTCTCTGGCTAGAGGCAGCAGGGGGAGGGGCCAGGTCTCCTGCTCTCACACCCTGCAGGCTCACTGGCACCCACACCACAGGGGCTAGCTCTACTGCGCTGCCCAGGGGAGGAGGAAGGCCCTTTCTCTACTGTGCTGGGGCTGGTGAGGGGCAGGACCTCTGTCACGCTCATGACTCTGGGGCCAGCTCTCCTGCCTACCAAAGATGGGGAGGGGGGAGATGGGGATGGGATCTTTCCCTCACCCATACCACAGCATGGCAGACAAAGAGAGAAAGGTGGGGCCAGCTCTGCCACTCTAATGACCTCTGGGGCAGCTCTCTCATCCCCCAACCCCAGGGTCAGCCCTACTGAGCTGCCCAGGCTGCCCAACCTCTCCTGAGGTGTTTTTTTTAGAATATATATTTAATATATTTCATATATTTTTGTTTCCATATATTTTCATATATTTTTTCACTTAAAGCTTATGAATCACTTCTAATGGGTTTCTAACCATTTACTTTCTTGTTTGTTGTTTGCTTGAAGAGACAATTTGGTGAGGGTCCTTTATCTATTTACATCTCCCTACTATCCCCCATAAATGGCTGTGAATCTCGCTCAAATGGACAGCATTAGGTCCACGTGTGAGGACAAAGGCAGTTTTGACAAACTTTAAAAATTCCTTCTATCAGCAAATACCGGTTGTGGAATCTGCCTTATAAGAGCTCATCCCCAGCGTCTTTTGGAATTCTTAAATAGCTAACAGTCTTTAGGACCTCCTAGAAGTAATGGCACCACTGGTTAAGGAAGAAACAAACTTTCTAAAATGCGCCCACTCACAGCACAGGCGTGACAGCCACCATTCTTAGTCCTCTGAGGGCTGTGTCACTCGGTTAAGCAGTACACAAAAGCAGCCTTCTGGGATTACAGTCCAGCAAGGGATCAGTTAGCTCCATGTCCGATGGATTCCATTTGTTCTGTTTACAGTTCTTGCACAACTTCAGGACTCTGTGTTCCCTTTCTGACAACAGTGCAGCAGCAGCCCCGCTGGGTAGATCCAGAAGTGGCTTCCCGCTCCACGCCAGCCTTCCCTCCTGCCTGACATCTTTTGCTACCAGCGGTGAGATCTGTAGGCAGACCCGGGCTAGATTCTCCCATTGTCATTTACTTTGTGCCTGTTTAATCTGACTCTTCATTCACTTTGCTTTCTCCTGTAAAGTCAAAACGATTTAGTCTTTGTAGGATCGTTGCAAAGGTTGAGCAAGACCGTGTGTGTTAACGCTCAGCACAATGCGTAGTAATATTAATCCTCTAACAAGTGGGGTTATTCTTCTTCTAAGAGCCAGAAGGGAATGAGCAGCATACTTCCTTGGTATCTCTGATCCCCAAATGTCCTGCCTCCCTTTAAAGTCTCCAAACACATCATACAAATATTTCCACTAGGGAGTAGAATAATGGATGTTATGCATTCTTGGCTACAGTGACTGCTTTAGTGACTGGTTGGTCACTCTCTGAGTCAGCGATGCTGTTATGACATGTCTGGATACAGACAAGAGAGTTTATTGACTGTGGAGAAGCAGCTATGTGGAATGAAGAGGAGTGGACCTCATGACATTGGTGGCGACATGAACAGTTGGTGTTGGCCAGCCTTTTCATTGCTGTAACAAACACCTAAGAATCAAGGTAAAGGAGAAACATCTTATTTTGGCTGGCAGTTTCACAAAGTTTGGCCTGTGACCCTATGGTCTCTGTTGTTGTCTTAATGATAATGCAGAAAACCATAGCAGGGAGCATGTGTTAGGGCAAAGTAGCCAGCTTAAGGAGACTAAGAGACAGACGAGAACTTAGCTTTCCAGAACATGCTTCTTGTGACTTAAAGTTTCTAGCACCTCCCTTGTGCGCTGGCAACCAAGGCTTCCACAAGTGACCCTGTAGAGAGTAATTCATATTCAAACCATAAAACACTCATAAGCATCCAAAACATCTGTTATGCTTTTGCCTTTCATCCTAAGTGAGACTGATGAGGGGTGGGGGTGGCCACAGACTACACATTTTATATACATAATTATATATGATTAATACAAACTTTTGAGCGAGTGAAAGGTTTTGGACCTGGGGGCTGTTCTACAAGGTACATTTTGGTCCTGAGCATTCTGAGGAAAACTCACGTGGCAGAGTCCTGCAAGGAAGGGATGTATGGGCTGGTGATTGCCTTATGTGTTTTGTCGACTGGTCATTCCCTTCATAGGACAAGAACAAAAAACACTTTAGAGACACTGAGGCCTGGAGTCAAGATCTCAGCTCGTCCTCCCACCATTCACTTGCTCTTCTTACCCATCCTTAGCATATCATTTTTTAAAATGAAAATGATGTCTATCTTATAGAATTACTGTTATGATTATAATTTTGTAAAGTACCGTCCTTATACAGACAATACAATAAGATAACAATAAATGGAGATTTCTTTTGTCATTCCTTAAGTGAAGGGAAATGAGGGGACCACAATAACTCACCAACTCATGATATAGACAAACAGGTCTCTAAACAAACTTGCCTTTTCTTCACATGGAATACAGCCTTTATAGCATTAGTGGCTTGTCACTGGGGGAAAAAGATATCTACAATTTATTACTAAATGAAACCGTGGCTGAGAGCTAGTCTTAGCAAATCTTCTGGACACTCTAAGCTGACCTCCCAAAGTTGTCCCACAAGCAATGAACACAGTAATGTGTCCATTTATCACTGAGAACAGAACACACTTTCCATCATAAAACCAGCCCCCATTGGTTAGATTTTCTTAGGTGAATAGCAATGGAAGCAGGAAGGACCAGAACACTACTGTGCTGTAAGTGTGAACTCATTGCATAGCCTCATCCATCTTCAGCACGTTCCCATGGGAAAGACTATCTCTCACCTCCACAGTTCTAATGCTCTAAACTGAATCTAATACAAACCAAGACTGTGAAGCACAGCCTTCTGGATCTGTTGGGACTGAGCTTGACTTGATAAGTTCTGGCACTACCCCAGCCAAGGTTGGAGGATGGGTGGTATCCACAGTGTAAGTGATGTGTGGTCAAGCTGTTGGTTATTCATCAGAGATCTCTGCTGGTGCCCAGCCAGAGATGTCACTATCCAGAAATACTTGTATTAAGTTTGGATGATATGACTTAGATCTGTAATTGGAAGGTGACAGAAGTGATGTACAATGCTTCTAGGCTTTTCCCATAAAAAATAATCCAGTACACTCTTTTGCTTTCAGTATCCTGTCTGTTGTCTGGCTATCAATGCCTTGGCAGCCCTGAGAGTCTATTAAAAGTGATTTAAAAAGAGAACATAAACAGTTGGTACAGAGAGGAATCTGACACATAACTCCTTTAATGAAGTTTATTAGAATGAATGGGCTCGAGGCCATGATAGAGCCTTGAGGTGAAAGGGAGACTATTAGACAGAAATAATATATGGTGTGGAGATCTAAAGATGGCAGAGCCTCAGTGGGTAGTAAATTCCCTTTAAATCCTGGGGAGGAGTATCGCCGAGAATGCTGATGGTGGTGGCAATGACAATGATGGTGGTGTTGATGATGATGGTGATGACAATGATGATAGTGACGATGGTGATGATGATGATAAAGACTATGATGATGGTAATGGTGATGATGATGAGGAGGAGGATGGTGATGATGATGGTGATGACGATGATGATGGTATTGATGACAATGATAGTGATGACAGTGATGATGATGACGATGATGATGGTGATAGTGATGATTATGACAATGACAATGATGATGGTGAGGATGATGATGACAATGATGATGATGATGACGATGATGATGGTGATAGTGATGATGATGACAATGACGATGATAGTGAGGATGATGATGATAATGATGGTGATGACGATGATAATGGTAATGATGATAATGATGGTGATGACAGTGATGATGATGACGATGATGATGGTGATAGTGATGATGATGACAATGACAATGATGATTGTGAGGATGATGATGATAATGATGATGTTGACGATGATTATGGAGATAGTGATGATGATGACAATGATGACAATGGCAATGGTGAGGATGATGATGACAATGACAATGATGATGGTGAGGATGATGATGATAATGATGATGATGACGATGATGATGGTGAGGATGATGATAATGACGACGATGATGATGATAATGATGGTGATGACGGTGATAATGATGATGAGGATGATGTTGATGGAGATGATGATGACAATGGTGATGATGGTAATGATGATGGTGATGATGACAATGAGGATGATGGTGATGATGATGATGATGACAGTAGAGAGAGAAGACAGAGAGAGAGAAGAGAGACCTGCTTTGAGAGGGATGGTTTGGAGTACCATTCTGAGCAATGTTCTCCAGAGGATTCTTCAGACAAATCCACAGAATGAAGAGAACAAAGGAGCTGTCTGGCTTTTTCTAACCTTTTAGAGGTGGTGGGAGGTTTCACATAGTGTGATTTACTTCAGCATACTAGACAAGGAACATAGAAGAACTAAACACCATAAATTGAGTAATGTCAAGCCACAGCTCAGATGGCTTTTTAACTCTGTCCTAGAGAAAGCTGCAGAAAGGCATGGCCTGATTCAGGCCATGGATTTAAAGATGCAGGCCCATGTACTAAGAGTCATATCTCTAACAAGGCTTTGTGTCTCTCAGATGGAGCCTCCACGGGAGTGTGTGAAGTAGAGATATCATTGTCTTCATCTCATCGGATACAACTTGAATGGGAAATAAGTCTTAATAATGTTTTACACTAGAATTTTTGGAGTTTACATGTGATAATAACTGATGCCATCTTAACACCAGATGATTTTCAGCCCCTTTACAGTATCAGGTCATATGCTGAGAGCCTGGATCCATTTGGAAGTGAATTTTGTGTAGGTTGAGAAACAACGGTCTTGCTTCATTTTTTTGCATGTTGAGTTCCAGGATTGCAGGTACCATTTGTAAAAGATGTTGTCGTTTCTCCAATGTATACTTCTGTGTGTCTTTGTCAAAAGTTGGGCAGCTGTAGTTGTGAAGACTTATATATGGGTTCTTTGTTTTAATCCATTGTCAGTGAGTCTGTTTATGTACCAGTACCATGCTGTTTTTATTACTACAGCTCAGTAGTACAATTTGAGATTAGGTAAGGGCTATCTCATACAGTAGTCTGTTCATTAAAGATTCTTTGGCTATCTTTGTTTTGTGTGTGTGTTGCTGTGTAAATTTTGAGATTATTTTTTCTATGTCTGAGGAGAATGGCCCATAGATTTTAATTAGGATTGTAAAAAATCTGCAGATTGCTTTTGTCACAAAATTAGTTCTTCTAACTCACGAGCATAGAAATTCTTCCCAACTTCTGATGTCTTCATCAATTTCTTTCTTCAGTGTCTTGAAGCTTTCACTTGTAGAGGCTTCTCATCTTGAGTTTATTTCTGAGTATTTTATTTATTTATTTGCAGCTATTTTTGAATGGGATTATTTCCCTGATTTCAACTTGCTACAGTGAAGCCACTGTGTAATAGTTCATGAAGAGGCTCAAAAGAGGTCAAATACAAGTATACATAACCATGGGAGCTCAGCTTTGGAAGAATTATTTATATTAACCCTCCCCCATCCAAGGTTCATAGAAGAGTGATATCCATGCTTTCCTTTATAAGAGTTGCCATGGTCATGGTGTCTCCTCACAGCAATGGCAACCCTAACTAAGACAACAACAAAAACCAAACCAACAAAACAACAACAACAAAACCTAGGGGACATTAAACTGGGAAGGAGGTGGGGTGGGAGCCACTAGAGGGACATTATGATGGATGGTCATAAATATGCATTACATAACACAGTAAGTAAAAACTATTACTAAAAGTGAGATGGGGAGAAATGCTGCAATCAAAGTATAGCCTAAAAAATATACTCATACCTCCATCTCCAAAAGTGAATTATATAACAGTAGCTACAACCAAGATGATTTCAATTAACTTTTGCTAGCATAAAGGCTCTTTTCATATCAGTTTGAGTATGCCAGAACTATGGCTATATAGTGATCAAGTAATCGAGAGTGTGTCAAGTAAATACAGTGAGAAGATCAAGACACCTTTCAGGGCACACTCACGTGTTTTGGGATAAGAAAACGGAAGCCTGATATTTGCATTTTAAATATACATCATTTAAATATAAGTATACAAGTAGATTCTGAATGCATAATGAAAGAGATACATTCATTGCAGATTTAAAATGTCATTTATTGAAATTTCTATGTCTAAATAAACATCTGGAGTTAACTGCTCAGTAACTATTGATGGATGAATTAAAATGTAAGTGGTTATATATCTTAAACAAAGGGAAAAATCAAAATGAGTATCACTTGGGTACCCAAATATCTTAAACAGTATCTGTGTACGACTTTACTGTCCAGGTACTATGAAAGAGTCAGCGCCTTTCTTTCTCATGCTAACCTTTTTCCAGGTAAGGAAGAATCCCTGAGTGAGGATTGCTCACTTTCACTTCACGAGTCTGGCGGGGATTTACTCTTCCCTATAATTACAGTATGTACCATAAACTTCTTGGGAAGTTTGCCAAGTTCCTCACATTTTTGCCACAGAAAGCAAAATTCAGCAGAAGCATGTACTTCCCTTTTCTTAAGAGCAATTACTTTCCTCAGTCACCAGGAAGTCCCGCCCACTGTCAGCCGCTCAGAGTCTGCATGTACACGTGTGCGGCTGTGTGTGCCCCGCAGTGACATCAAAGGGCAAGTGTGTGAAGCAACGGAGAAGGCTTTTTGCAGCATTGCCTGGAACTCTCGCTAAACGTTTCCCCTAAGCTCCTTGGTGATGTTCCTTCTGCAGAGCTCAAGCTAGTCCCAGTAGCACAGTGATCTTCCCGCATGAGAACCGTGGGCAGTACACTGTGGGGAACACAGCTGGGAAGGAAGGCAAGCCTATTCGCACTGATCTCTGGGAATTCAAATGTTGCTCTGTGGAACAGTCTCTTTTTCTTGGTTATACTGTACCACCGCTCTCAGAAATGGCCCTTTTTTATTTCCTCATCGCCTGTCACTACCTCCGAGATTATAGAGAGGCCATTCATGCTCCTCTCTAGCAGTCCTGGTGTTGGTTTGTCTATCACTATAGTGGCTGTGATCATAGCTCTGACTCGGGAAACTTTACTAAACAATAATCTCAGTGAAAATATGTGTGCTACTGTTCAGTATAAACTACAGAAGCCCCTTGTTTGGCCTGAGCTCTTGTAGGGGAACCCAGCAGACCAGGTTAAAAATCAAAATGGAGGTACCCACGAAACTTCCTCCTCACCAACTTAAACAAAGCTGTTTATTTGACCTTCCCAGCGCTAGAGATACAGAGATAACAGGACAGCTTACCCAATAGGCTAGTTTTGTTTGGCAGGGTCATAAAGTTCCCTCTCCCTTAGTCCTTACCAGAAATTAACCTTAAGTAACCTGATGTTAGCCAATCAATTATTTATTGTTTTATCTCCCGGTTCTCACTTTAAGGAGAAAGTAACTTTGAAATTACTAATCTTAGTCCATAAAATGGGCAATTATAATGAGTCATTTTCTAAAGACATTGCAATTAAAAAGTTCACCTTCTCCCCCCCTCCCCATGAAACCAGCATCCTTTGCTTTGCTGGTTGGAACACTTTTCCTCCCATGCAGGATTTGAGATGGGGGAGCTTTTCACAGTTCAAGTGAGCATGGCCCAGGGACCTAAGATGTCAGATCCTTACCATCATCAAAGACAAATCTGGAGACATGGCTCCAGAGTTCATTGTCTCATGTCCATAAAGATTAAAGGTGTAGACTTTCATGGGAGTAAGCAGAGTGGAAATACTTTTTATAAGCGTTATTATAGAAAAATAAGAAATTGAATAGAAGGGAGAAATTAAGGAAAAGCGAGGGAAATTCCCAAGACCTGGGAGGGGTTTCCTAGAGAGGGAAAGGCTATTTAGTTCCTTTGATAGTTTTTATGGGATGACAGCAGAAACTGCACAAAGCTGAAGTACTCTCTATTGAGACGACTGGTGGATTCTCTGGGTTATTATGGGCTGAGCCATGCCTGGCTCCCTGGTCCATGCTGGTGGCTGATCATGTGATGCTCATTCTCTGCCCACCCAGCTGAGGGCAGCTGAAGCCTCTGTCTCCCTCTGTGTGACCTGTGCTTTGGTAGCCCTTGACCTGGACTGCTGGTGAGCTATTTGTCACTTGGCCTGTGTTAAGGCTCTGACCCTGCAGGTGTTCCAAGTGCCGTTAATTATGCTGAGATAAGTCTGTTCTCTAGGTAACCAGGAAGTAGATTCAATGCTGGGTTATGTTTTGTCTACAACAGGATGGCTGGGGATCTCTGTCCTGAAAGGGAGCAGGCTTCTTAGACATCATTCTCACACAACTGAGTCTGTTATATTTAGCTGCATTAGAAGCCGTAAATCAGGAATATGTACTAAACAATGGGGTCTAGCCTGTGTTTTCCAAAGGGGAAAGGTCACACGGAAGCTAGCCAGTCATCCTTCTATAACTGGCCTTGCTTCTTAGAGCCTGTTTGTCTCTTAGCAGGTTTGCTTGCCTATCTCATATTAGCTGTGAGCATCTCTGTCTCTCCTCCCTTCAGTGCTCCTGGTTATACTGTGTTAACCCTTCCCTTCCCTTTACATCTCAAATCCATTCTTATGTTAGTGTAAGTAGGCAACTTGTAGTTTTCACCACGGCCCCCTTCTCTTACTGCCTACGATGAGCTGACTCCTGACTCGCCATTTTATGGAATGAAATGTTACTAGATTATAGAGTAAAGGATAAAAGTGTTATTTTGTCCTTTGACCCTGCTCATATCTAGTGGTCCAGTTGCTACTTTTATATATGAAATAACCCCCACATTTAGTAGTTTAAAACCACTCATTTTGTCTGATATCAGGGGTGCATGTCTGTAATTCTAGCTCTCCGGGGGAAGAGAAAGGACTCACGCAAATTCCATGCCAGCCTGGAATACACAGCATATCTGGAGGAGCTGAAGAGGGCGTCAGATGGCCTGGGACTAGAGCTAAAGATGGTTGTGAGCCACCATGTGGGTGCTGGGAAGGAAACCTGGTCCCTTAGAAGAGAAGCCAAGGTCTTATCATGAAGCCATCTTTCCAGCCCTCTTTGCCATCTTTGGATTTCTCATTCATTATTCTTCTATTACATCTTCACATGCTTCATTTTAACCTCTCTCTACTGCTCTGACTTTTCCCCATGGCATTATTAAAAGTTTAAGGAAAATACATCCTTTGGTTCCCTTTATACCCGGTTCTCTTTTCTCTTTTCTCATTCTTTCCTCCTCGGCCTCCATTGCTGCATAGTCTCTAACAGCATATTTTTATATTTAGTTGTATATATTAAGCATGCATCATAAAAACCTACATTTAGAATACTGGTCAATCATTTGGAACATCTTGCAAGACAAATTTATTGGAAACTGAGGGCAATGATGAATCATCTTTGTATCCCTACAGCTAGCAAAAAAGTAAAGTATCATGGTTGGCATAACATGGCCCACACCTTAAAATGGATTTTGTGTGATTCAGATCAACTCAGGAGGAAAAGTTAATTAAAATACCCTGAGTCTTTATTGTCAGACATAGAAAGAAAAGTAGAGATTTAATTTGCTTGGGATTCCAAAGTATAATTAAACAGAAGAATAAATAACAACAAACTGGCAAGGAGACTAGTGGGACCCCCCAAATGCCCACATCTTAATCCTGGAACCTGTGGGCTTCATTGAAAATCCAAGAAGAGGAGTGCGCTTAGGTTATGGAGGTGGCCTTAGTGTATCCCGAGGGTCTCAGTACGTGGAAAAGGTGGGGGAGGGAGTCAGAGTTACGCAGTGTGAATAAGGCTAGACGGGCCTTTGCGGGACGGAAGCAGGAAGAGGACTGTTTGTCTGAATACGACATGTTCCCCTACGTTCGCGTCGTGAATGCTTAGTTCCCAGAAAGGGCTGCTATTTCGAGATGTATGGGAGACATTAAGAGACGGCTGTGGTTGGAGGAAGGTTAGCAGGGTGGGCCTTTGAAGGGTACGTCTGGTCCAAAATCCCTTCCTCGCTCTCAGCCTCTTGCCCTCCATGAGGTGAAGACTCACTTCCACACGCTCCTGCCACCACGCGGTTTGGCCCAGGCAAGTGGGGATCAAGAGACCATGCACTGAACCGTCTATAACCACGAACCGGAACAATCCTTCCTCCCTTAAGTCGCCTTCCGTAGATGTTAGCTCACAGCAAGGATAAGCTAGTCCATGGGTGAAGGGATGAACATATTCTCTAGGAACTGGAAGAGGAGGAGGAAAGAGGTCTGGCTTCCAAACCCCTAGTCCAATATGACCCTCGGTAGACGGCTGCCTTCAGACAATAAGACAGCCAGCGTCTGTTACTTCAAGCCTCGAAGCCCCTGGTGCTTTGTTATGGCAGCATTAGGAAAACAACTCAAATGGCTAAGTTAAATGAAACAAGAAATGGGGAGGAAGCATCAGAGGTCAGTAAGGCACAAATTGCCAAATATCTCATTTTCTACGATCACAGCATATATTCACCTACCCCGCCTCTTCTGGCAGTTTCACTTCTGCAAAACCAAGTATGAAAAAAAATAATTGGACTTTTGGGAAAATTAGGGTTGGCATGGTCTTCTCAAAATGTAGCATTTATAATTGGAGCACTAACAAGAGCAAGGCTGATGGAGATAGCAACATTAGCTTAGTGGCCTCAATCCTGGCTTTTCATCTCCAGACAACTATCTTTGATTCACTATTTCTACTCTTACAACCGAGGTGTACCATTTCTCCAGGAGAATAAAGTGCTTTCAAAAGCAGTTGTTTCTAGAGAAAGGCTCCATTCAAATTAAGAGCCCAACCCTAGGGGCTGGGGAGACGGTGGTTAGTAACTGCTTGGTGTGTAAGCATGAAGATCTGCGCTTGGATCTCCAGCACCCATATAAAACCCAATCACACAGCACGTGTTGGAAACCCTAGCGTTGAGTAGGTGCCTCGCGCTCCAACCACCATGCCTTCCCAACAGTGAACTAATAGAAGGCCTCATCCGCATAGCAGCCATGTACATGTGGGTTTCAAGTCTACAGCCTGGTCCTGGAGAGATTAAGGCTTCCCATATATTAATACATGTTCTTATATTAATAAGAACTTATACTAATTTCTTTCATGTGTGTATGTGTTTTATTGGGGGAAGCGGGATTTTATTACGCCAGATTAGCTTTGAACTCTGGCTCTTACTGGCTTAGTTCCCAAAGAGCTAGAGTTACAAGTTTGAAGCACCATGCCACGCCTCTTAGGCAGTTTATACAGTTTAAGATTTTACTTTTATTCATGTGTATGTGTCTCTGTGAGTAGATGCCACATGTGTATGAGTGCCCAAAGAGGTCAGGAGAGGGTGTTAGATCCCCTCGAGCTGGAGTGACAGGCCGTTGTGATCTGCCTAGTGTGGATGCTGGGATCTGAACACATGTCCTTTTAAGACCAGCAAGTGTGCATAACTGCTAAGCCATCTTTCTGAACCCTTAACTTACTTTTGACTAGGGCATATTAATTGTACAAAATAATGCGTTCCCTTGTGCTGTTATCCATAAGCATACAAACTGCCTTGATCATATTCTCCCACAGACTCAGTTCTTTCCTCTCTTTGCCCCCTCTCCTTTTCTCCTCCCTTTTCCCTCTCTCTGCTTCTGAGTCTTTTTCCACATCTCACTATTGGTTCACTCTCTGTCTTGAGGGTGACACTCCTGACTGAGGGAACCAATTTATGTGCTCCTACCAAGCCCTGTGCTGCCACTGG
>LOEQ01002621.1:18946-35108 GCA_001685075.1 Bramus lutescens | reverse complement strand
ATGGCAGCCTCCATCAGTAGGAATTTAGATTCTCAGCTTCCTGAGAGTTTCTGCCCCAGCAGTGTGACAGTGGGTGATTGTGTAATGTTTTACTCTTTGGCTCTTACTCTTTTGGCTCTTTGGTCTTTTGGGGCCCTGCCACCCAGCTCCCAAATAAATCACTTGTGTGGAAGCTTATTTTTGGTTATGAATGCCAGGCCTTTGCTTGACTTGTTTCTTGCCAACTTTTCTTAATTTAAAATATCCTGTTACCTTTTGCATCTGGGCTTTTTTCTTTTCTTACTTCTGTATGTCTTACTTTCACTCTTACTCCATGGCCGGCTGGGTAGATGAGTGGCTGGCCCCTGACATTCTCCTCTCCTTGTTCTTTCTTGTTCCCTCCTTCTCTTACTGATTTCTCTTTCTATTGAAACTCTCTGCTTGCCAGCCCCACCTGTCCTTGCTCCTGTCTCTCTATTGGTCATTTAGCTCTTTATCAGGTGTTTTAGACAAGCAAAGAAACACAGTTTCTGCATTGTTGACGGTGACACTGGTCAGTGTACACACACATAAATTGATACAAAAAGTGAAGGAAAATAAAATTAAAATTTTGAGTGTTTAATCTCTTACTCTATTTTTATTTAGGGGCTTAAAAAATGGGGTGGGGATAAGGAAGTTTTACCCCAAACATTTGCTCACAAAATCCAGTTGTCATGAACTTTGTAGTCTCCCTTAAGAAAAAGGCTGATACAGTGTTCTAGTCAATAGACTTTCTTTTTGAGGGACCAAGGTCCATGACCTTGTTCATAATGATACTAATAAAAAGCAACTTCTACCAAGTATCCTTTTATATATTATAAATTTAAACTATATTTTTCATCTAATTATCTCAATAACCCTAGAATTAAGGATTTTATCTTTTCTATTTCATCTATTAGGAAAATAAAATACTTTTTACTAACCCTGTACATTGTTCAATGATATCAAAGAGCAAAATTTCCAGAAAAATGAGTCTTGATGGTCTAGCTGGAGTGTGTAAGTGATTCACCAACCTGGTGATCTAGACCACTAAAGGGCATGAAGTCAGGGGTGGACGTGAGTAGCTTGAGCAGGAACAAGGAAACTGCACACAGATAAGTGAGCAGCAGGTTACTTCACGTCATTTCCCCATCTTGCTTGGGTGATGTGGGATTCCCCTCTGTATGCTGTGAATACCATTGGTTAGTAAAGAAACTGCTTTGGGCGTATAGTAGAGCTATAGAGGAACAGAGCTAGGCAGGAAAAAACTAAACTGAATGCTGGGAGAAAGAGGGAGGAGTTTTGAGAAGCCATGGAGCCGCTGCCTAAGACAGACATGCTGAAACTTTGCTGATAGGCCACAACCTCGTGGTGATGTACAGAAAAATGGAGATGGGTTAAAATAAGGTGTAAGAGTTAGACAATAAGAAGCTAGAGCTAATGACTAAACAGTGATTTAAATAATATAGTTTCTGTGTGATTATTTTGGGGCTGAGAGACTGGAAACCAACAAGCGGCCTCCTTACAACACTTGGGCTAATGCAGAAGGGACTTTCTCACCATGCCAGTTCAAAAGGACCGACCCCTTTGGGACTGGCTACTGTTAATCTCTGGTCATGTTGGACAACTGGGTTGTGTGAAGGGTTGTCTTACTTTTCTGTTGCTGTTGTATTGTTTTTCAGTTTCAGTTTGATTACATGGTGCTGAATACAAGCAACTACAGTTTTATTTGCTCTATTTTAGGCTCATTCAGGAACACAGTCCAAAATAGTCCTCTCTCACCCTCAAATTTTATTTAGCAGTGGCCATAATAAAAGAGGGGAATCTCTTTTTTCATATGTGTACTATTTTTTTTTAAAGATACATCTCACGATGTAGCCCTGGCTGGCCTGGGACTCTCTATATAAGCCAGGCTGGCCTTTAACTTAAAGAGATTCCCCCCTGCCTCTGCCTTCCAGAGTACTAAAGGCATACACACCTAGGCCTGACCTTAGCATAAATATTTTTTGACTTAGCCATTTATTATATCCATTGGTTCAATCTGTTTCTTCAACCCCTAAAATTTAAAGTGATCTTATAGCTACTCTAGCCTATAGAATATTCCAGGATGTGATTGCTACAGAGCAGGTACAAGAGGTCTGGTAGGTCCTGCCTTGATTAACCCATGTGAGACACTGTCCTGTAATGTCCATGGATGTCCAGTCTATAGAAGAATGAAGGACCATGTGGAAAAGACACACATGGCCCAGTCAGCAGGCAATTACCAACCTCTCGAGATGTGAGTATGGCCATCTTCAAATGTTTAGCCCAGTTGTCTTACAGTAAAGACAACCATGTTAGCTGATGGGGAAATCTTGGAAAAAAATAAAGTTGATGAGATGACCCAGCTTACAGAATTATGAAACGATGCTGAGCTCAGCTACTAAGCATGGACAGGTGTAACCAACAAGGTGATAGTTTGTTGGGGTTTATTTTGGCATTAATATCCATTCTGCCTTTGTTTGCATTCTAACTTTTAAAACCCCATTTGTTATACCTGCTACTAAGATGTTCATCTCCTGGAGTCGAAGGCATGCATGGGAATCAAGATGGTCCATTTGGATGCTCTATGACCTGTGTAGAGAAAGGACATTGGCTTAAGAATAGATAAATGCAACTTTGGGGGTGAGTTTAAAAGTTGACTATTTCTTTAACCAAAATGCTTGGGACCTAAAGTGTTTTAGATGTTGGACTATTTAAGATTCTGGAATGTTTTCATATATATTTAAAATCACTTGAAGTTAAAGACTTTGAGTGTGAAATTTATTTATGTATCATATATACCGTGTGTGTGTGTGTGTGTGTGTGTGTGTGTACATTCCCTGCAAGGAATTTCATAGACTATTTGTAATAAATTGCACACAAAACAAAGTTTTAACTAGGGTTTCTATTGCTGTGAAGAGACACCATGACCATGGTAACTCTTATAAAGGAAAACATTTAATTGGGGCTGGCTTACAGTCCAGAGGATTAGTCCATTATCATCATGGTGGGACACAGCAGCATGTAGGCAGACATGGTGCTGGAGAGGTAGCTGAGAGTTCTATATGGTGCTCAGGCCACAGGAAGTGGTCTGTCTCACTGAGCGTGGCTTGAGCATAGAGGAGACTTCAAAGCCCACTTCCACAGTGGCATACCTCCTCCAACAAGGCCCCACCTCCTCCAACAAGGCCACACCTCCTCCAACAAGGCCACACCTCCTAATAGTGACACTCCCTTTGGGGGCCATTTTCTTTCAAGCCACCATAATGACGGACTGTTTTACTTATGACATCATGTCAACGTAGCTTCAGGTTTTGCAGCATTTCTGATTTTGGTTTTTCAAAATAGAAGCTCAGACCTGGTTTCTACTATCAAGATGCCCCGGAGAGTCTCACTCTCACGTCTTCCTTATAGTGTATCTCATGGCACTCGTTTTGCTCTCAGGAGTTCTTGTATTTCTGCAAGTTGCCTTTGGCTCAAGCAAGGCCAGGTTAGTTTTTGATTCTGGTATCCAAATACCCCTATATAACAGACACTGAGAGACGATGCCTACTCTGACACACAGCCTCTGACAGCAGCGTGACAGCTTGACCAGTCTGTCCCTACCACTTTTCATCTACCCAGGTTGTGTCCTGGTTCCTTGAAATTTGGTATCTGCATCAATTTTATGATCTTGAAAATTTCTTACTTTTCTTAATAGGGACTCAGAAGAGCTAGAATCAAGGTATGAACTCTAATGTGGTATCAGGCAGGACTGGATGGATCTTTTATCCACAGTCACAAGAGAAGGATGTGTGTGTGTGGTGTTGTATGCATGTAAGTGTACAGGTGGATGTGTACACATGGAGACCAGAGGAAGATGTCAGTGTTTTACTCTATTGCTCTTGGTCCCATTGCTTTGGGACAGGGCTTATCACTGAGCAAGAAGTTTCCTGTTTCAGCTAGATTGAACATGAGTTCCCAGGATCCACCTCTCTCTGCCCCTAGTGCTGTGGTTACAAGCATGCACAGCCATCTCTGACTTTCTCTTCTTCATGTGGGTAGCAGAAGATAAACTCAAATCATTCTTCATGTTCATACAACAAGCACTCTTGTCTGATGAGCCATCACCCCAGCTTGAGATGAAAATTTCAAACTACAGAAGCAGTACGCTGAGCACCAAATAATGATTCTGAAGGTGAGTTAAGGTAAGTGGCATATCATATAATGTAATCAAGCAAACTACTTCAGAGACATAATTTAACCAATCTTGCTGACGTCATCACAGCCAGAGCAGTCAGTCCATCTACTATTCTAGGGCTTACTTTCTAGAATGTACTTTATATTATCGTATGCTCTTTGAGCTCACTGAGAAACTCCCTCTGGGAGTGGGGTTTCCTACTTCCCAATTTCAGACCCAAACATGTTAATCTAAAAGTGTCTTCCAAGGTCTGGGGATGAGCTGGCCTCCCTACCTCTGTAACCAGGAGGGACGAGAACAGTCCCAGAGTAAAATCACTGTGTCTTCGTTTTCCCCCCAACAAACCTCAAGCTCAGTATCCTGGAGACAAGGATGAATCTGGCCACTGGATCTCTTTATCTGTACCTCTTCCCTCTGTGCACTGATTAAATCCTCCCTTATGTTTTTCATAATTCCTTTCCACTTTGGTTGGTATACTGGGATGGGTAGTCAAGCCTAGTCATCGGGATCTCTGAAGCAGGAGGGTTTCCCCCTCTTAAACTTTGGTTATAGTCAATCTATATAGCCAAGACTAGCCTTAAACTCACAATCCTCCTGCCTCAGTGCCCCAAGTGCTGGGATTATAGGTGAGTATCACCATACTCAATGGTTTCCTCAAATCTGTGAGACACGTAGAGGGTAGCATTACTCCAGGAGATCTCTTCAAAGGCTCAGCGTCCCTGAAGGTCTGGTGCCATCAGTTCCAATTAAATGTCTCTTGAGACTCAGGGGTTAATGGAATACTTTTAAAAACAGTAAGATCTAGTTCAGCACAGAAAGGCCTTTACAGTTTGTAGCAGTTGCCTCCTCAGAAGAGCAATGCTGAATAACATGAGAGGCACCACTTTATCTATCTCTCAGGACTGACAATGATTTTTCAGACGCTATCCCACTTCCTTATCCAATGGTGCTGCCACTGCACCACCATGCCTATCCGTAACCCCCATGGGCTCAAGCTGGCTCCTTGGGTCTGATGGGCTCCGGGAGTACCAAGGCTGTTATTTCATCCTTGGCCACACTTGGCTGTTGGTAGAACTCCAGGTCAGGTGAAAAGCCCCTCCCTCCAGCAATACTTACCTGCAGGAGAGAAATATACATAGTATACTCCGGGGTGGGGGGGCATTTCTCAGCCCAGGGACGGGCTTTATCTTTTCCATCTGTACTGCTTTATTGATATGTGCATACCTTGCTGTTCTTTGTCCGTGGGCTTCCGGGAATTACCATGGATGAAGGGCCCACTCAGTCCCAACTGTCCACTTAAGCTTAGCTATTCTTCTCCTTGAGAAAGGGACCAACCCTTCTTCAATTTAGTGCAATTCAGGTTGTCTCATTTGACCCTCACTTGCCAGGCAACCTTGACACCGTCAGAGGAGTAGCCAGGATGCTGCGTAACCAAGGAGATGCCCTTCTTCTGTAACTGGAGCTGCGCAAGGAGGATCACCTGCACATCTTTCTTCTTACCTGCGTTCATCCCTTTAGTGAACAAGTTTAATACCTTCCAAAGGTTCACAAGTACAGCAATTGGCTTTCCTCGGTTTCTTCCCTAGAAACTCCAGCACGCCATACATCTTGCCAGATCTGCCACCGAGCAGTCCTTTTGTTTGTTTTCCCCTTTCCCCATAACTTCACAATTGCTTTAACACTTCACAAACACGAGTCAAACGCCAGCCTCGATCATTCAGATTAGCTAATACCTTCCCTATCTTGTAAAGATTGTGGCCACTGTGGAGTTCAGCAAAACCACTAAAGCCTTCTCTAAATCCTGAGGGCTCTGCGGTTTGGTTCTTTTCTTATGCCTTCAGTGGGTACCACCTTGTCTATTCCGATGAACGGAGCACTAACTTCTATGTGTCTTAGACTCAGATTCCTCAATCACACCAGCCTCTCCTCTATTGTCCTGAGCCCCCATGTCCATGGAGACCTTGGCTGGCAACAGCAAAGTATCCCTAATGGATCCTATAAACCTGTCCAGCAGCGATTGGTTCCCCTCATGCCGTCTCACATTATGAAGCATTGGTGAAAAAGAAATGCCCCAAACATATGGATTCATTGCCCTTTTAAGAACTGGGTTTCTCATCTAGAAAGTGAAACGTGATTAACAAAAGCTCAGAGACTGATATTGGGGTTGAACCTGAAGACCAGAAAAGCAAAGCAGCCAGTCACTGGCTCTTACTTCAACCTCGGTCCAAAATGGCGATCCTGCCTCCAGGAATCTCGGAATGAGACTGTGTCTGTGAGCTATCTCCTCCTGTTTTATAATCCTCTCTAGGGCTGGGATTAAAGGCGCGTACCACTGGGATTAAAGGTATGCACCACCCAGTTTCTATGGCAAACTAGTGTGGCTACTGGGATTAAAGGTGGGTGTCAACACTGCCTGGTCTGTAAGGCTGACCAGTGGAGCTGTTTTACTCTCTGATCTTCAGGCAAACTTTATTAAAATACAAATGAAATCTCACTACAAGGAAGCCTGAATGGTAGTTCTGGAGGCTGCCCTTGCTTAGAATTTAAAGTAGAACCTGCCATTGGGAGATTTTTGCACTCAACTGTGACTAATGGTTAGCTAACTAGCACTGACAGAATATCGGCTTTAACTGAATCCTTTGTGCAAAGCATTTGTAAAAGTGCCAATAGAAGGAAGAGCCAGTCCTTCATGGAGTTGACAGAACTGGTCAGACAGCTTTTTGGTTTGTGCCTAAGTAGTTTCTAAATGTTGGTCTGAGGGCCCAGTTCAGACTAAGAATTGCTTTCACTGCAACACACCACTCAGTCTTCAAGTCAAGGAAGTCCTTGCGGCCTTCACCATCTCTAGTTGCAGGCATGCAGGCTGTGTGTGAGTGTTTGTGTCTCTTAATTTAGGGAGTGCTGTGGCTTGGATTGTAACGTTCCCCACAGGCCATACTTTAAATGCTTGTTCTGCAGTTGGTGGAGCTATTCTGTGAGGCCGTGGAACCTTCTGGAAGTGGATTGCTGGATGTGGGCCTTTGAAAGGGTCCTGGTTCAGGCCCTGGTTGGGTCTTTCTCTTTCTGCTTGCTGGTCTGCTGTGCTTTGAGAAGCATCCACAGAATGACCTCGCTGACATTCTCAGCCAGGGAAAGCTCTCCACTCTGAAAGCTCTCTGAAGCTCCCCGAAAGCTCTCTGAAGTTGTGAGCCCAAATGACTATTTTCCCAGGACTTGTCATTTTGCCACAGAGGTGCAGAAGGGCATTAACACAGAGAGAGATCCAAGAGCTTCAAGATCTCAACGACCCACAAATCAACTGCCAAGAGTCCTGGTCGAAGCAGAACTGTTCAACACAGTGTTTCTCTAACTTGAACTTTTTTTATGGTAAGATGCTGCTTCCATTCTTTTTTTAGAGGGTAATTGAGATAATTTAATTAGAAGATAATTAACTCTCTACCAATTGAAGTAGAGGGTTAGAAGAAACACCCTGTCAAAGTAAGCGCTGCCTTTAAGATCTGCTTGCTTCTTAAGTTAATAGGTGTGTGTTGGAGTAGTCTTAGCATTTGAATGGCACTTAAAACAGGGCTGAATGAAGGAAGTGGAGAGAGGCTTCAGAGGTAGGGCAAACCCAGACTGCCGGGATAAGTGTGCTTAGGGTTTAGGGCAGCATCAGAAAGAAAAAGAAATGGAAAAGAGGAAAAGGAAAAGTCTGTATTTTGATTAGAAATCAGAAAAGGGGGCAGGCTTAACAGAACTACACAACAGATCTGTAAGCAACTCTGTAGGAATATTCTTTTGATTGGCAGCAGTAGCTTTCCCTTAGCGGGTACCAAAAAAACCCCAAGAAGGAGGAGTTGCTTTATTACTTTCACCCGGGTCTTCTTTCTCTTTACTTATTTTTCTAATCCCCATGCCCCTACCCTGGTAAGTGATATCCTTGCCAAAGCTGGTTTCCAACATGTCTGATTATAGTTATGGTATTTCTTATCCAAAGACCCTATTGAAGAAAAGGTTTAAGCTTCTTCCTGGGCTTTGTGACACACTTCAATCTCATGGCGAACACTATCTCAAATACCTTCATTGTGAAATATTAGCTAGGCCAAGGGGGTCTCTCTTGGCACAGCGTGTCTCAATCTCCTTAACTACTTAACTAGTCCTAAGCTTGTCCCTGGAACATGTTCAGGAAGTGCTGCTTCTCCCAATCATTTTTGTTTTGTTTCGAGACAGGGTCTTTCTATGTAGCCCTGGCCATCCTAGGACTTGCCCTGCAGACCAGAGATCTGCCTGCCTCTGCCTCCCACGTGCTGGGATTTTAGGTGTGCGCCACCATTCCCAGCTACTTCTCTCAATTGTATTTTAAAATAAAAAAAATATGTGTACTACATATTTATCTCTTATTCAACTTTCATCCTTGATTCTTTGAGCAGACTGTGAAATTCTTGAGAGACATTGTTACCTGAGTTATTAAAAGCCCGAGCCCAGGCCCGGGCATTCCAATAAACCAGATTTGACCATTCATCCTTAATAATCCAATTGAATAGAAAAGCAATAATAAAAAGAAGAAAAAGGTGATTTCTTCCATGTGGCCCCCGAGAAGAGAAACAAAAACTGTGCACGCACCTCCCACTGCACCCAGCACCCAGCCCACCCTCTCTTGTCCTACTAGGAGGGTAAGGCTGAAAGAGCAGACCCGAAGGCTTAAGAACTTAAGTGGGCTCGGTGTGGCTCCTGCCCTGTTGACCAACCACTGTCTTCTCTCTCATCTCCCCTGTAGGTGGGTCTGACAAGTTCACGGTCCATGGAATTGCTGCAAACAGGTTCCTTTCTGGCTCTTGCCAGTGCCAGCCTTCATCCTTTTCCTTCTTCCGGTGCGAGAGTCCTGAGGGAAATTCCAGTCTCCTCCCGAGGTGCTTTGGTTCGGTGGCCCAGATAGGTGGAATCTGGGACACACGTCACATTAGGATAGCGTCAGTCCTCCTAGGCGTGCCTACAGAAGGACTTTATAAGGACTTTATACTATCTTTTGCTTTTGAAAAGTTAACAGCAAATATAAAAATATAAAGAATCAGTGCTGAAGATTTTTTTTTTTAGTCAAGTAATTTCTGCTGCTTCCTCAAAGTACTAAGAAAAAAAAAGAGAAGAATTCTAATATTACATATATATATTTTTTAAACCTCTGGAGACAGCAAGCAGATTGCCCTTCTGGCCCAGTTAAGAAGGTCTCCCTGGGTACTGAGGACAGGAAAAGTGAGCTGCAGTGAGGGGGTCAGAGGGGGCTGGAGAAAAACGCCCTTGACGACGGGGTTTGTAGCGCTCTCTGTGATCTGAGACGCAGTGTTCCAGCTGACCACGCCGCAGGCTAGACCTTTGCTTCTATTCCTAACAGCCGTGCAGGGAAAGAGGCACACATTAGTCAGGCTCTCATTCTTCAGGAGATGTTAGAGCAAAGTGGGGGCTCAAGCCTGGAAACGCCCTGTAGCTCTACACGCATGCGCATGAGTAACTTCTTTGGGTACTAGTTGGGACAGCAAACAAGAAGCCATATATTATCTGCGGGCCATGCTGAAGGCCAGTGTCAGCAAGGCCTTGACATAAGGAGTGTCCATTTGACTTTTCCTTGATTGTATTAATTCCAGTTGATGGATGCGTGTTTTTCTTTCTTTATACTTTTTATTCAACCTCCTTTCCTTTCAAAACAAGAGATTGGGAAAATGTAAAGGCTTAAACATCCCCAAAACACCAAGCCCTCAAAATGAAGACGGTCTCAGTGTATCTAAAGCCCTTTCCTCATTCACTGAATACACTATACTGCGGAGTCAATCCCCTGCCTGCACTCACGTGTAGCCCTGCTAAACCACAGCTTTCTGTCTACTGTACTGGGTTTGTTTTGAATCCAGTGAGCCTGCGTTTGGTCAACAATGTTTAATCCTAGGACTGTCAGCCTTTCATTTATCCCCTTGTTTAGAGCCACCAACGTCTGCTGGGTTGCTGTTATGTGCCAATAACACAACGTTATAGTTGAGCACACTGAAGCCCAAAGGATAAATAACTTCTCGAATGCCAATATCTGCTTTCAGGGGTTCTCAACCTGTGGGTTGTGACCTCTTGCGGGTGATTGAAGGACCCTTTCACGGGGGTCGCCTAAGATCATCGGAAAACCCAGATGTTTACATTACGATTCTTAACAGTAGCAAAATGACAGTTATAAAGTTGCAATGAAAAGACTTTTTGGGTGGGGTCTCCACAACATGAGGAACTGTCTTAAAGGGTCACAGCCTTAGGAAGGCTGAGAACCACTGCTAAGGAGGAACCCCGAGCTTTGCTAAGGCACCTTCCAGTTCACGCCCCCACATCCCGTTCTTCTTAGGCAAAGCGTTCACTTTCAGCCCCTAGCAACATCAGAAGAGCAATTATGATTCATTTCCCTCTGCAAGGGACTTTTCCAGTTATTCTACTAACTGGCTGCCACTGTCACCCTCCCAAAGGTGGTTGTCTTTACCTTTTTTAGGTTAGTCCGCTGCAAACTGAAGTTCTCTGAGGAGGCCACGGCTGTTATTGCAACTTTCGCACTTCAGCCTTGGGGATGCGGAGAGACAGAACATTGTAGGTCAAAGTTTTCTTGGGCTATCTCATTCATTACCATTTGCCGTTCAATTGGGTACCTGGCCTCACAGATTAAAACTTCTCAAATGGATTCCTAATCTGGACCAACCTCTAACCTCCACCAACCCTAAAGCTAAGAACATAGCAAGGCCACACTGGCTTGCTCTAGAGTCCCCTGGCTCGTGCTAGCCTGCGTTCCTGATGACCCTACTAACATACTTTGTAAATTTAGGAAATTTGTGTGGTTTGGACTTTTTCTGTGACCATAAAATTTATATAACCTCTTCTAGAATGACTTGAACCTAGACGCCTGGCCCATGGTCATCCATAATTTTGTTTGGAGGGCTTTATTTCTCCCGACTTTTAAGATAATTGTGCTGTAGTCATCTTGATTGGCAGTGACTCTCTGGACTTGAGGTATATTGTTCCACACTTTCCCGGCAGTTAGGGCTTCTGCCACGGGATCTGATGCTATTCTGAACAACTTTGCCTTTGGGAGTTGGCATTTTTTTCTCTTGCAGGTTTTAATGCTCATGTTTTATTTTTCTCCATAGTCTTAAAATTTTAACTGTAGTGTGACTTAGATAAGTTCTTTTCTGGTCATGTCTATTGTGGGTTTTAAATGATGCTGGTCCTTTGATGGCTATGGTTTGGGGAATTACCTAGTGTAATTTTGTTAAATGGGTTTTCTGTTGATTTAGTTTAGTTTGGGCCTTAGGTATGGTCTCTTGATCTTCCCCCAGAATACTTGAACGCTGTAGTAGTATTTATTTCTTGTCATTGTTTATTGATGTCTCAGTGTAACAGTTCCTTGTTTTGTCTTCAAACCTTGATAGTCTTTCTTCTGCTTAATCTAGTCATCAGTGATGTTTTCTCTTTTTAAATTTGATTTATTGAATTTTTTATTTCCACAACTTCTAATCAAATCAATTTCTTTCATTTTATTTATTCGTTTGTGTATAGTTATGTATGTATTTGTGTGCATTCATGCATGTGTGTGCATGTGCATGTGTGTGTAAATGTGTGCATATGTGTGTGTTTGTGTGTGTGAAGTCTAGAGGTTAACTTAATGTACCTTAATTGATTATACTCGACCATATTTTTTGAGACCAACTCTCTGAGTGCACCAGGAACTCAATGATTTGCCTGGTTGGCCAGCCAGTGAGTTCCAGAACCTGCTTCCCAGAGCTGGAATTAAAGATGTGTGCCTCCACTCCTAGCTCTTTACATAGGCACTGGGGATTTGAACTCAGGTCATTACACTTGGATGGCCAATACTTTTCTAGCTCAGCTACTCCCCACCCCAGATTGCAGCCTTCTCATCTGGGCACTGAAGTGACTTCTTTACTTCACCTATGTGCTTGTTTTAATGTTCTCAGATCATTATCTTTTAAAAGTGGACTTTGGAATTTTTAGCGGGGCTTTTCAGTGTCTCTGGCATTAGTTATTAAGTGTTAAGCCAGCGGTTCTCAACAGCAGGTCGAAACCCCTATAGGAGTCAAATGACCTTTTCACAGGGTTTGCCTAAGACCATTGGAAAACACAGATATTTATGTTATGATTCATAACAGTAGCAAAATTGCAGTTATAAAGTAACAACAAAACTAATGTCATGGTTGGGGGTCACCACAACATGAGGAACCGTGTTAAAGGATCACAACATTAGGACGGCTGAGAAACACTGGGTTACGCTCTTTGGAGGAATCCTTCTACCATGCTTCTTATGCATCTGTTAGGATGGAGATGTCTCCATTTTTATGGGCCAGGGAGTCTTCTTAAGGAGCAACTTTATCCTGAGAATTTGATACCAAGTTACAGCTGACTAACTGACTCCTCTATCCCTAGTGACCTCGGAAAAGAAAATGGCAAGCCCTAATGGATGCAGAAGCCGAAGGGGAAGGGTCCTCCTGAAGCTGGTGGTACAGATGGTTGTGAGTCACCTCAGTGGGCACTGGGAAACAAACCTGCACTCTCTACAAGAGCAGCACAGGCTTTTAACCCTTCAGCCATTTCCCCAGCCCCCGGTCAGCTGCAGAATACGGTTTAAACCATGAGAGGAAGTGGGATGCTAAGCTTTTTTATTTTAGCAAAGCTACTTTAGTTTTCCCTTTCTGCAAGGACAGAAAAGCAAGGTAAATTAGACTGACCACATAAGAAATAATAAAAGTTGTGTGCCAATAAAGTTCACCTAAAGTTGGTATCTGAGGCTGCTTTGAGCCGTAGTTTTACCTGTAAGGTGTGAGAATGTTTTAAGGTATGTTTTTATGTTTAATCATGTATGGTTGGAGGGGGTAGTAAGCACATGTGAGTGCAGGTGGCTGTGGAGTAGAAATGAGGGATCAGGATTCTCTGGAGCTGGAGTTACAGGCAGTTGTCAGGTGTGATGTGGGTTCTGGGAACTGAACTTAGGTCCTCTGCAAGAACAAGCGTTCTGAACTGCTGAGCTATCTCCCCAGCCCCAAGATATCTAAACATGCTAATTAAAGAAAATCTTAAGATTTTAAGAAACCTTATTTCTCAGAATGTGCTTTTGAGTGATGGGTTGAGTTTTTTGATTTTGGTGGGCTGAAGGAAGAAGGAGAAAGAGTGGGTTGGGAGGACAGTCCACTACAGATGACTCTCTCAGTTCTCCGTGACCGAGAAGCACTGGAAATATGGCATTGCCTAGTCATTCATGGGTGGGACACTGTGGCCTGGAGCTCTTCTGTTGTAATTTGTGTATGTTTTTAATTACAATAAAATAGACATCAAATTTACCATTTACATCATTTTGGGGTATCCAAAATTATGTTCGCAGTGACATGCAGCCATCATCATCAGGTATTCCCATGTATTTCAGCATCCCAGAGAGAACTCTGCCCATTAAGCACTAACTCCCATCCTTTTTATCGACTGACAATGTTCCATTGTATGGAAATAACATATTCTGGTTTTGCATTCATTTCTTGACCTTAATTTGAGAAAATTGCATCTGAGATTTAAAAACAACAACAAAAACAATACTTTCAGCCAGTGATTAGCTGGCGTTTGTTTGTGTTGAACCAGATGTGATTGGTGGGTATCAGAAAGCATCCCCTTGACTAGCACAAAACTCACCATTCTCTACTCTGAATTTACAGAAGGAGCTAATTTCCTTGGGGGCCAGGGTTTGAACTGTTCCCTCTCTGTCCTAAATTTTGTGTGGGAAGAAAAGTTTTACCTGATGAAATGCTTGCAGCTGATTGCTTTTGAGGAACATCAGGCCATTTATTTTTAAATCAAAAATATTGGTAAAATTTATTGTTTGAAAATTGAGTGGAAGAACTTAAAGTTTTAATACACTTGAGTGATAGCAAAAGGCAAAAGAAAATGTGTTTTCTTTTCCAGCTCTTGATTACATGTTACAGATCTCTGGAAGCTCAATATTTTTCCAACATAATCTTATTCTTTTCTTATTTCTTATTTTATCATTTATGCAGTCATCAATTCAGTAATGTCAAATAGTTAATAATTAGAGCTAGTAAATTAATAATTATATTTCAAATAATTATCTAAGAGCAAAATTGATAATAATTCATTCCTTTATCATACGTAGCTAATACTCAATAATAAAATAAGACGAACTAATTGTAGTCATATTCACGGTTCTCTAAAAGGCCTACCATCAGCTCTTAGTGACTCGTCATATTCATGGTTCTCTAAAAGGCTTCTCATCAGCTCTTGGTGCCTCATATACGGGCTTGATTCCCCTGAGGCACCCTGAAAAGCCAGCCATTTAGTCCTGGCAACGTTAGAGACCCGAGTGTGCCACAGGGGAGAGACTGAACGTAGTGGGAGAACGTATATATAAATTTGCATGTACAAAATTAGTGTTAAATTACCTCACAGAAGTTTCGTGCATCCTGGGAGCCAGTGAACAGCTAGCTTCATGTGAGGATTTGTAGCGCGCTGTTTCCCCCCACTGTTAGGCGCGAACTCCCTCCACGGATTAGGCAGCTTGAACAAACAAAGAGTTGTGGAGAATTCAAGTTGGACAGAAGGAGCCTGACCCCAAATCTTCCCCATAGATCTCGTATCTGTCCTTCTCCTGGGAGTAACCCAAGCTGGGAGAACGGATGCAGGAAGAGGCACCCAGATGTTTGCGAAGTTTAGCTGACTTGGCCGAAGTTCTTTGGGTAGTCAAGAACCTAGTATCCAGGTTAGGACTCCGTTCACAGGGAAGTCCACTGGTGTGGGTCGAAATTGTACTGCTAGTTGAACATGGCAGATCTGACATTACACCCGTGTACCCCTGGGACACACAACAGAGCAATGTGACTAGAGGTGGTGATCTTGCAGACTGAATTAAGGCCAGGACACGGGTACATAAAGGAGTGGCTCTGTAGAAGGAACAAAGGAAAGCTTGCTAATTGGGAGTGGAGAAACGTGCTTGATGGTTTTGACAGAAAGCTTCGAGGTACCTGTGGTCTTAATGGAGGCTCCCTTGCACTCTGATGGGCAAGTTAAACCGTGAGAATCAAAACAGGCCGTTTAGTTGCCCAGATTTACAACGCAGTGTATCCAGTAAGTGCTCTTGTAGTAGTTACCCTCTGAGCGGCTCAGCTCTCTCTGTGATGGTGCCTAACAGGGGAGTCCGTGCGTGAGAACCCTCCATTCATATGGCTTCCTGGACTCCATTTGGTCCAGTTTGACAGCGGCAAGTCCATTTTAGATCTGGTAACTGCCACATCTGGGAGTGAACATCCAGGATTCTGGGCTTGTTTTGCTTTCCTGTAAAGTTAGGAACATCTTAACGAAGAGGTATGTGCTGTGTAGATAGAGCAAGAAGGTAGGCTGATGAGCAGGCAGGCAAGGAGGGTAATAGCTCTCAGAGAGTCACAGGCTGGCCTCTGATCTAGAATGTTAAATGAGAGATGAGTGTCTTATCCTGTAAGCCAAGCAAGGGGAAAAGACCTTGGGGCTCAGGCCCTGAGATGAAGCCACCTTCCTTCCCAGCATTAGAAGGAAAATGACCTCCACCAGCTGGTGCCCATCTTTCTTGTCTTTCCCCGAAGCCAGTGTGTCAGAAGTTCTAGCCTTAGGGAAATCCCTACAACTTCTAACTTTCTAGAACTTCTAGAAAACTGACTCCTTAAATATTACAAGATGTCTGCCAGGCATAATCCCAGCATTTGGGAGGCAGAGGCAGGTGGATCTCTGAGTTCAAGGTGAGCCTGGTCTACAGAGCTAGTTCTAGGACAGCCAGAGTTACAGGGAGAAACCCTGTCTTGAAAAACAAACAGGTCACCACCACAACAAATTGCAAGCTGCCATTTCCTGAAATTTTTTATTTAATTTTGTAGTGGTTTAGATAACAGCTGCGCAGTTCCCCGAGGAGCGGCAGTGGGCCACGAAGGGCTG